>CAJUXJ010001795.1:0-139203 GCA_910589775.1 Avena eriantha
CACACATGCAATGACTCTAGTTGTTCCATATGTGGTATGTGAAAAGAACACACATGCAATGACTCCAGTTACTGTTAGTAAAAAGAACACACATGCAATGACACTGGTGGATCCATGTGTGGTCTCTGAAGAGAACACAAATTCAATGACACTAGTTGTTGTTAGTAAAAAGAACACACATGCAATGACACTGGTGGATCCATGTGTGGTCTCTGAAGAGAACACACATGCAATGACTCTAGTTGTTGTTTGTAAAAAGAACACACATGCAATGACACTGGTGGATCCATATGTGGTATGTGAAAATAACAGTCATGAAATGACTCCAGTTGTTGTTAGTAAATAGAACAAAAATGCAATGACACTGGTGGATGCATAGGTGGATTGTGAAAAGAACACACATGCAATGACACTAGTGGATCCATATGTGGTATGTGAAAAGAACACACATGCAATGAATCTGGTTGTTGTTAGTAACAAGAACACACATGCAATAACACTGGTGGATCCATGTGTGGTCTCTGAAGAGAACACACATTTCAATGACTCTGGTGGATCCATATATGGTATATAAAAAGAACACACATGAAATGACTCTGGTTATTGTTAGTAAAAAAGGCACACATGCAATGACACTAGTGGATCCATAGGTGGATTGTGAAAAGAACACACATGCAATGACACTGGTTGTTGTTAGTAAAAAGAACACACATTCAATGACACTGGTGGATCCATGTGTGGTCTCTGAAGAGAACACAGATGCAATGACTCTAGTTGTTGTTAGTAAAAAGAACACACATTCAATGACACTAGTGGATCCATATGTGGTATGTGAAAAGAACACACATTTCAATGACTCTGGTTATTGTTAGTAAAAAGAACTCACATGCAATAACACTGGTGGATCCATAGGTGGATTGTGAAAAGAGCACACATGCAATGACACTGGTGGATCCATATGTCGTATGTGAAAAGAACACACATGCAATGACTCCAGTTGTTGTTAGTAAAAAGATCACACATGTAATGACACTGGTGGATCCATGTGTGGTCTCTGAAGATAACACACATTTCAATGACACTGGTGAATCCATATGTGGTATGTGAAAAGAATAGTCATGAAATGACTCCAGTTGTTGTTAGTAAAAAGAACACACTTGCAATGCCACTGGTGGATCCATAGGTGTATTGTGAAAAGGACACACATGCAATGACAACGGTGGATCCATATGTGGTATGTGAAAAGAACAGACATGCAATGACTCTAGTTGTTGTTAGTAAAAAGAACACACATGCAATGACACTGGTGGATCCATAGATGGATTGTGAAAAGACCACACATGCAATGACACTGGTGGATCCATATGTGGTATGTGAAAAGAACACACATGCAATGACTCCAGTTGTTGTTAGTAAAAAGAACACACATGTAATGACACTGTGGATCCATGTGTGGTCTCTGAAGAGAGCACACATTTCAATGACACTAGTGGATCCATATGCGGTATGTGAAAAGAACAGTCATGAAATGACTCCAGTTGTTCTTAGTAAAAACAACACACATGCAATGAGACTGGTGGATCCATAGGTGGATTGTGAAAAGAACACACAAGGAATGACACTGGTGGATCCATATGTGGCATGTGAAAAGAACACACATGCAATGACTCTGGTTGTTGTTAGTAACAAGAACACACATGCAATAACACTGGTGGATCTGATGGGGATATACTTTCCGGGTATCCTCACAGTTCCTCACTGACCAGGGTGGCCCACTTCAGGTTAGAGCTTTGCTTCACGGGCGGCCCAGTCAGCGAGAAAGACAGAGTCCAATCCTGCTACGGGAAGGCCCAGAAGACTTACCGACTTAGGCCCATAATGTTACTTGTAGTTCAAGATGTACTCTGTAACCAACTCTTAGTCGTAGTCGGATTGATCTCGCCTGTAAACCCTAGGCCGGATATCTATATAAGCCGTCCTAGGGAGAGCCTTTAGGGCACACCTCAATAGTCTACAATCTCAACTCGCACAGGCAATACCCTTGTAACCCATATTCCGCCTCTGCCGTATTATTGGATTGCTAGCAGGAGTAGGATCCGTCGAAAGCCGGCGGATTTGAACCTGGGTAAACTTGTGTGCTCACCGTCCTAGAACATGGTACGGCTCACACCCCTCTCTTACGCATGCCTCGAGGACCCCCTCATGGCGTAATTGTCCTCAATCCGACGACAGTTGGCTCCCACCATGGGGCAAGTGAGCTTCGGATCTGCGTTCCGAGCGGAATCTGCAAGAATCGGAATCGGCGAGACCATCGCCGTTGGTCGCATCCTCTACGCCAGCGACGTCCCTCTCATCGTTCTCGACGAGACTTGGATTCCGGCTAGGGAGGACGTGACTGCCTACACAGTAATGTCTTTTGGCGAGATCGATGTTTACATCGGTTTCGCTGAGCCTGCCCAACCCACCCCAGCGGTGATGATAGAGGCAGAAGAATCTTCTGGGTCCCCTTTGTCCACGGAAGCGGCAGAGTTCTGGATCTCAAAAAACTCTAAACCCACCCAGCCCGCACCAGTTGCGGAGATAGTGGAGAAACCTGAGCCTGAAGAAGACCTCACGGTCCAAGTCGAATCTGGAGTAGATCTCCCTAGAGAAGCCGGATCCCAGATCGACCCACCCGTGGAAGTCGAAATCCAGGAGGAGCATATCAACGACACTGATTCCGGCTCTGACGATGCCGGGACAGACATGCCTTTCCTAAGGTACACACTACGATGTATGATACTGCAGGGCGAAAGCACAGATGCAATCCTCGAGACCATTAAAAGTTTCGACATGGCTGATCGCGAAAGCCGCAGGCACCTCAAGAAGCACGCGACGCACTTCGTCGGATACGTAGGATCCGGATCCGGCTCTGCCGATGCTGGAGAAAACACCGACTCTATGCTGGAGGCAATTGGAACAAACGCTGATGTACCCGCATCCTCGAATGAATCGATGACGTCAGCAGATTTCCGAAAGTTCTCCATGGAATATGAAGAGGAGTACAACTCCAAAGCTGCAGAGGAAGGAGAAGCCATGGATGAAGGATCTGGGGAACACTCCCCCAAAACGCAGGATGACATGGACGTCAGAGACAATCCCGAAGTTCAGATGTCTGAAAGTACCGATCAGAGCATGACTCCGGGAAACGGACCCAAATCCGTCTTTGCTACCGACGCTGCCAAGAACGCAAAGAAGAAGAACAAGAAGAACAAGACTCCGGCAAAAGACCCCCTTACAGAGGAGGTGATCGCCGAGGAATACGAGGAAGACTCGGATGGAGCACTTATCCCAGAAGAGCCGAAAAAAGAAACATCGGTGGATGGACACGTGATCACCGAAGGTGCGCGTAAACTCATTGATGCTGCATTAACCACACCTATCCCTATAGCCGCAGAACTTACTGCGGACGAGCTGGACGAAAGGGCGCAGGCCCTAGAAGTGTGTCGTCAGCAACTCCTCGATAAAGCCAAAAACATCGAGGTGGAGAATAAATGCATGTCAACCAAGGACTACATGTCTCGGTTGCATCAGAAGACACGGAAGCGTCACATGGATGACAACCAATTCCCATGTGTCCGTGCCGTCCTTTTTGGAGATGAGATGGGGAAGCCACGGAAAGATAGCAACGGAGATTGGGTATACCCAACACCAGTAAAGAATACCGTGGCAGCCCGAGAAATTCTACCGGCTAATCCAGGACCGGAAGAGATCCACTTGGGTATCAAGCTACTCAACAAGGGATTGGAGAAGCAAAAGGTCGCCCTGTCCGGAAGTCAAAAACTGGTCTTGGATTCTGACCAATGTCGCACAGATCCGGCATGGGCTGACGTAAGATCCCATTACGTTCGGGCATAGTATCATCACCTCGAACGCAGGGAAGACAATTATTCAAGAACCGGATCGTCAGGACAGCATCGCAGAACTACGCATAACTGGAGCAATGTTGCTCTAGCGGCCGAGAAAGACGCCATTGCTACCCTGAATCCGACGAACCCTCCCCGACGAGAATCTAAGGATCGAAGGGGAGAAAATAAAGAAAAACGACGGGAGGAGGATCGTCAAAAAATGCCACCTCCTAAACACACAAGCCGTCCGACTGATCCTCACCATGGTGGGAATGACGGACGAAGAAACGACGGAAACCATGCTGGTACAAGCCGGCAGGGGGCTCGTCGTAGTCAAGATCCTCCCCAGAACAAGAATAATGACGTTCCGGACGGAGGCCGGTGATCAGCCAGAAACTATTCAGCCGCGCCACCCTCTCCACCACACAGTTATCACAATGGCCCCCAAGGAGGGCAAGGAGGAGGAGGTGGTGGCAGAAGCCGAAGTCTGGCTCCAAGGCACCACAGCCACAACCGACATTCGGGACGATCTCTATCGCCAAACGACGCAAGGCACATGACTAACTCCAACATAGAGGCTCGGCGCTATGAAAACGATGATATGTACGTGGGCCCAAATTGCTTCGGACCACGCATCAGAGCTACAAGATTCCCGGAAGGATTTGCTATCTCAAGACACATCCAAGCCTGCTACGGCATTGCTCGGCCAGACACTTGGCTACAAGATTTTTTCCAAGCTTGGTGCATCGCCAAAGGCGGAAACAGCCTGGTCGTAACCCGATATCTCCCACTTATGCTGCAGAAGACGGCGCGATCATGGCTCAATGAAATTCCGGAGAACACCATCCATAACTAGTATGATATGCAAAGTGCGTTCTTTCGGAATTTCGAAGGCACATATCGGAGGCCCTGTTCGGTCGGAGACCTACAACGCTGCACCTAGAAAGCCGGAGAAACTTGACGAGATTATCTCGGACGATGGATCGACACCAAGAACTCCTGTGAAGGAGTAAACGATCAAACCGCGATTGAAGCTTTCATCACAGGGCTCCCAATTGGTCTACTACGTCACCGCTTGAAGTGTGACAAGGTCACTGATTTTGGAGAGATGATAGAAACAGCAAGCAAATATGCAGATGCTGACGACGATGCAGAAGGGTTACTCAACGTCCTAGTTGTACCTCAGTTAGCAAAGACAACGGTAGTTACTACTGTTTCCGGGTCTGGAGGACGAGAAGGACGTGGCGGAGGCAGCAGGCATGGCCGTGGGACTTCGAGGGTCCAGGGTAGAGGAGAACAGCAACCAGGCAAAACCTACTCTTGGGTGGACATTGCCAACAACCCATGTGTGCATCATTTAGACGCCAATGGGGGCTCGTCCCACACCAACGCTTAATGTCATTTCAATGACAACATCAAAAGAGATGATACCGCGGGCTACAAAGCTAAGCGGAAGAAGGGAAAGAAAAATCCCGAAAAAGACAAGGAGACCAAAGAAGATTCCGACATGGAGGAAGCTAATGCTTCAAATCCCAAGTCGAAAGGGAAGAAGACTTTTTCCACCAAGAAGGACACTTACGTCACCTTCCTCGGATCTCAACCAGCAAAGGTCAAGAAAGCAGTTCTCCACGAGCTGAATGCAACAGTTCTGGCTGTCCCCCAATATCTGGACTGGTCGGAAGTGGAAATCACGTTTGACCACGCTGATCATCCGCCTAAGTTGCACAGGCGAGGAAAATACGCCTTAATCCTCAATCCACTTATTGACGGTTATGGTTTCTCCAAGACCCTCATGGACGGTGGTAGCAGCATCAATATTCTCTATGTCGAAACGCTATGCCGGATGAAGATCTCGAAGACCCAGCTGAACCATACCTGTGTGATCTTTCACGGAGTTATCCCAGGAAGACAAGCTAATTCCCTGGGAGAGATTACTTTGGATGTTACCTTTGGAACTCCAAAGAACTATCGGACGGAGGCACTTTCATTCGAAGTGGTCCCGTTCAAGAGCGCATACCACGCTATATTCGGACGTCCGGCTTACTGGGCTTTTATGGCTCGTCTGTGTTACATTTACAATATGATGAAAATTCCAGGTCCCAACGACGTGATCACCATCAGGGGAGACCCGAAGAAGGTGCGAGAGTGCGAGGATGGAAATGCCGCCTTTGCCGAAGACGTGCTGCACGCCCAGGAGTACTAGGAGATCAAGAAGAGCATAGATCCGTCCGGGATGCTCGCAACAAAGAAGGAGGTGACAAAGCCAAATCCAGAGTTCAAGGCATCAGAAGAGACGAAGAAGGCGCCGCTGAAGGATGATGACCCCTCCAAGGTGACCCAGATAGGCGTAGGCCTAAGTAGCGCACAGGAAAGCGCGCTCGTCAAGTTCCTGCAAGCAAATCAAGATATCTTCGCATGGCAACCATCTGACATGACTGGAGTACCTAGGGAACTTGCCGAGCACTCTCTAAATGTAAACCCGAACGCTAAACCCGTCAAACAGTCCTTACGACGGTTTGGCGATGAAAAGCGTAAGGTAATAGCTAAGGAACTAGCACGACTCGAGTTAGCCGGATTCATAGAAGAGGTCATCCACACTGAGTTGTCGGCCAATCCCTTAATGGTCCCTAAAAAGGACATGACTGATTTAAGGATGTGTGTTGATTATACTGCCTTGAACAAGGCTTGTCCAAAAGATCTGTTCGCTCTACCTAGAAATTGTCAAGTTATCGATTCTACGGCAGGCTCGGAACTCCTCTGTTTTCTCGACGCATATTCAAATTCGGATGAAGGAATCTGACAAAGTCAAAACTTCATTCATAACCCCCTTCGAAACATTCTGTTCTGGTACGATGCCCTTTTGGTTGAAGAACACAGGAGCTACGTACCAGCACACGATGCAGCGTTGCCTCCATGACCAACTCGGACGCAATGTACATGCATACGTGGATGATATCGTGGTGATGTCCAAAAAGAAGGAAACGCTGATTTCCGACTTGGAGGAGATGTTCGCCAATCTATGAAAATACAACATCATGCTTAACCCGAAGAAATGCTTCTTTGGAATACCAGCCGGAAAATTGTTAGGTTTGATCGTGTCTCAAAGAGGCATAGAGGTGAACCATGAAAAAATCAAGGCTATACTCAATATTTCCAGGCCAACTCGCCTCGAGGACGTACAAAGATTAACTGGTTGCATTGCTGCGGTTAGTCTATTTGTAAGACGGCTTTGTGAAAGAGCCGCACCATTATATAAACTCCTAAAAAAGACCAAAGATTTTGTCTGGACTCATGAAGCTGAAGCTGCACTACAAGATCTGAAGAGAGTACTCTCATCTGCTCCTATCCTTGCAGCACCGGAACCTCAGGAACCGATGTTGCTTTACATTGCTACCACAAATAAGGTTGTCAGTATCGTCATGGTAGTGGAGAGACCAGAGGAAAATCAGGAACACTAGGTGCAGCGTCCGACTTACTTTGTCAGCGAGGTCCTGACAGAGTCCAAATAGCGGTATCCGCATTATCAAAAGTTGGCTTACGGTGTTTTTCTAGCATCTCTTAAGCTACGACATTATTTCCAGGAGCATCTAATTACTGTGCTGAGCAAAGCTCCCATGAGAGATATAATCAACAACAGTGACGCCACAGGACGCGTCGCCAAATGGGGCATAGAGCTTGCAGCTTTTGATATTGAGTATAAACCCCGGACGGCAATCGAATCCTAGATCCTTGCTGACTTTGTCGCTGATTGGACAGAGACGAAGGAGAACATGGTCCTCCCTGAGTCGGAATATTGGACCCTCTTTTTCAATGGGTCTAAGGCTCGAGGGGACTCGGGGGCTGGCATGGTGCTCAAATCACCCCAAGGAGATAAACTTCTATACGTGTTGCAAATCCACTTCACAACGACTAACAACATTGCCGAGTACGAAGCACTGCTGCATGGAATCCGGATTGCTAAGGATATTGGCATCCGACGTTTGATGTGTTACGGAGATTCAGATCTTGTTTCTCAGCAAGTCTCGGATATTTGTAATGCAAATAAACACATGGCAACATATAAAGCTGTCGTGGATGATCTATCTAAATCGTTCGAAGGGTTTGAAGTTCAACACATCCCTCGAGCAGAAAATGAGGAAGCAGACGCACTATCTCGGATAGGCTCTGCGTGGAAAGAGGTCCCGGATGGCGCTTTTTTAGAGCACCTCAAAGTTTCCTCAATAAAGGGAGTAGATGAGGAATATCCGACCAAATCCGACTCACCTTTGATAGCAATTCTGGCTATAATTCCCAGATGGACTCAACCCTACCTCGATTATTTGGTAGATGGCAAATTACCCGAAGACGAGGTGCTGAGCCAACAGATTATCTGACGAGCAAAAGCCTATACTATTTTTAAAGGTGAGCTCCATAAACGGAGTGTTTCTGGGATTTTGCACCGCTGCATATCTCCGAAAGAAGGAGTGGAAATCTTAAGGGAAATCCACGAAGGCGAGTGTGGTCACCACGCTGCAGCCAAATCTTTAGAGGCAAAAGCCTTTAGACACGGATTTTTCTGGCTTACAGCCCAGGCAGATGCCAAACGATTAGTCAAGACATGCAAAGGCTGCCAAAAGTACGCCAAGCAAGCCCATGTTCCGGCTGATCAGTTGCGAACAATACCTATAACATGGCCCTTTGCGGTCTGGGGGCTTGATATGGTAGGACCTTTTAAACGAGCTCCAAGTGGATTTACTCACCTCTTAGTGATGGTGGATAAATTCACAAAATGGATTGAGGCTAAACCCGTCACTAGTTGTGATGGAGCAACAGCCAAAAGATTTGTCAAGAATGTTATAATCCGGTATGCAATGGGAGTAACTTTTCTATGGGAGAACTGGCTGAATTCTGCGACGAGCAAAATATCCGTCTTGACATTGCATCAGTCGCACATCCACAGGCTAATGGACAAGTCGAAAGGGCAAATGGTTTAATCTTACAAGGCCTGAAACCGAGACTCGAAGCACCACTACGACGTGCTGCGGGGGCTTGGGCAGAGGAATTACCCTCTGTAATTTGGAGTTTACGAACAACTTCGAACAGGTCAACAGGATACACACCTTTCTTCTTGGTCTATGGCGCAGAAGCAGTTCTTCCTAGTGATTTAATTCATACTTCTCCTAGAGTGGCCACGTATATCGAAGAGGATGCCGAGATTTCTCGACAAAATGATCTCGACTTAGTCGAAGAAGTTCGTGTCGTTGCTGAAATGAGATCTACAGCCTATCAGCAGAAGTTACGCAAGTATCATAGCCAGACAGTCCGAACTAGATCTTTCAATAAAGGTGATTTGGTTCTCCGGCTTGTGCAACAAAGAAAGCACAAACTTTCCCTAGTATGGGAAGGGCCCTTTTTAGTTAGTCGAGTATTGCACAATGGATCGTACTACTTAACTGACATGAGGCCAGTCAAAGAAATACCTGCTACTAAGAAGAGAAAGAGAGCTGGAGGCAGTACAAATCCGGATGAGTTAGACATACCATGGAATATTGCTCAGCTACGTCCCTTTTATTCTTAGTTTATCCTTCTTTGTAATCATATATATGTACATGTTATGTGAGAAATAAAAGTTTTGGTTGCCTCAAATTTTTTTGAGAAGTTTTTACCATCTTATTTCCAAATGATCATGTCATAGTCGAAAATCCCAGAATGCTTGAAAGTACTTTATGCTCATGTTCGTTCTGGTCTAGATTTCCGATTCTAAAATTGCTACCTTCGCGTATAACTCCAAAATTTCTAGTCTTTACTTTGGTTATTTGTTTGATTGCTGGATGCGGGTATTTTTCGAGTAGTGAATTGTTGGTACTGGAAGCCGGCTTTGTTTCTGAGTTTAAACTGGTTTAGCAATTGACCTCCGTTGCTCGGCAAAGTTTTCGGCGGAATGTTTAGACGGCTCGTGAAAGGGACGAAGCGGAAAGCCAGATAAACGATAACTGAAGACGAAAATGTACAAGTGCTTATGTAAACATTTCAGGCACAAAAAAAAATCAAAGCCAAAAGTGCTGAATAGATCAAAAGCTTAGCACTAGCAAAATAAATAGTACTTAATATTTACAAACGCATCATGTTCTTTTCGAAATAATACATATATTTCTGGTCTTTGATGCAGGAGGAGATGAAGGAGCTACCGGCTCGCTGGTTACTCCGCCTTGATATCGTTCCGAGATGTCTGGATCTGAGATGGTCCGTTCATCGTCGGAAACTTCTTCGGTTTCTTCTGGAGGAGGAGGGGGAGTAGCTACACGGGTGAAGAAGGGGATCTCGTAGTTGGTCAGATCAGCCACGTGACACCCACATCCGGCGCAAGAATGCATGATGGCTTGAAGGTCCTGCTCCTGGCCATCTTCGTCTACCTTGCAGTACCCTCTGGTCACTTACCATATCACCATGTTTCCATGGTGGCTCATGACCATGGTGAGAGCGTTCTGCGCAGCAGTCCGCGCGTAGGACATATTCCAGTCCCGAACAAGCTGCGACATCTCCTTGGCCTTGTCCCGCACCTAAAATTATGACATGCTTAGCATGTCCGGAATCCTTAGAGCTTCGCCGATGTCCTCAAGGGACTGGCGGAAGTCGTGAAGAAGGTCACCGACTTGGGTAAGCCGGTGGGTGCAGGGCTCGGAGGAGGAAGAGTCCGTCAAGTTCAGAGGACCTATACACAAAACAAGTCAAGAAAACTCCGACATTGATAGAAGTCGAAGAAAAAGATAAGTCAGATAGATGGAACGTACCGAGAATGACGTCGTCAATCTTGGTCTTCTCCTCCCGAAGACTCTGGAGTTTAGCCCGGAGCGCCTGGGAGATGTCTTTCTCTCTGCCAAGCTCATTCTTGAGGTCCGAGATTATTTTATCTTGAGCAGCAATCTTGCAATCACGCTCATTAGTGGCCATGGAGGAGGATTCAAGAACTTGAGCTATGCTCCTTTCATGATCCGCCTTGAGCTTATCTAGCTCTTGGCGAAGTCCCTTGTTCTCCACCACCAGGGTCTTGAGGTTCTCGGCCTCTTCAATCATGGCGACGGATTGTTTCACCAGCGTTGTAAGTCAAAAAAGAACAATAGTTCAGAAAAATTCGACATTGAAAAAATAACAAAGACAAGGTTTGAGTCTCGGAATGTTTACCTTTGGCTTCATCCTTGGTGACTTTAAGTTCAGCATATTTAAGCCGGAGAGCTTTGACCTCTCTATGCTTATCAAAAACATTCTTCAATAATTCCTGGTTATAGGAACAGATTTTCTGTAAGTCAGAATACCCAAAGTCAGAAAGCTACTTAAGACGCGGGCTAATATTTTTTGCTAAATATCAGCACGAGCCTTGGGGGCTACACTAATTCGTTCTTTGGCATCCTAATGAAGCATAAACCCGGATTGTATATCCTACTTAATGCTTGGGGGCTAGAGGATATGATATAACATAATGGAAAAACAAGAGTTGGAATTCCGACTAACATATTGTTCGTAGGTGAGCTTATCCAAACCCACGTTCACTTCAGCAGCCACCTTCTCGGCAAGAGTAAGAGGGATCACTGGGGCCATTGGAAGCTCGCCAGTCCTAATCCTCTCATCGCGAAGGCGGACTTGAGCGAGAAGGTCAGAGAACTTGACGTCCTCTACTTCTTGCTCTTCTTCTTCGGGAGATAAATGGATTTTCTCCAGAACTTGCCTGGCTAGCCGCTGAATCTCCTCTGCAGATTTCTGGGATATGCCAAACTTGGCAAGTCCCGGATTGCTGATGAGGTTTTCGGTGAAGGTTTCTGCCGAGGGATCATTACCCAAAGAGGGTTCACCCTTATCTGACCTGACGCACCCACGGTGACGTCAGTTTGCGACCCAAGGATCACAGGCTCTGTTGGAGGAGCCGGATCTTCTGCAACCACCGGAGAAGGAATGATCGCCGGAGTTGCAGAAGGTTGAGGGGCAGGAGTCGGAGGAGCCACGGCAGGGGAAGCTATGGTGAGCTTCGTCTGTCGTAGGGGCTTCGAAGGAATCCCCTTCCCCTTGCCCTTGATGATTGATTTTGCTCTGAGAATGTAGTAAAGTCAGAAACATTACATCTCGGAAAGAAATTTGAGTAAAGTACAAAGGGAGAAAGTTGTGACTGAAAGTTACCTCTTCACGACGGGCACCTCCTTTGTGCCAATAGCCACTGTCAGAGCTTTGCACTTCTTGAGCGCAAGGTCCGGCAATGGGACCACTTTTGTCTCCTGAGAAAACTCAGGAGGATAACCTTCGAGCGGAGCAAGTTCTGACTCAGGGAGGTCAGCAAGCTGAAAACAAGAAAACATATCAGTATTGAAGTATAACTCAAAGAATGAAACACATAAAAGGTGTGATGATGGAAGCTTACCGGCACCACGGGGTTTTCTGCCGTGTGCATATCCAGAGAAACCTCCGGAATTCTCCTCTCGATCCGCTCCTTGATCAGCCATTTGATCTGGCTTATGTAGCCTTGAGTGGTGTAGGCTTTGGGGCTGATGCGGAGGGAGTCGGTTTTGGAAGACGTGATGGAGTGCATCAGTCTATCCCTGTGGTACTGAAGTGGCTGGATCCGACATGAGACCCAACAATGGATCAAGTCGGATCCCTTCAGACCCTTGTGCTTGATCAAATATTCGATCCGCCTCTTAGCGAGGATCAGATCGTCGGAAAGAGCCGGAGCAGCCTCTTCCCAGGAAGGCTGGGCCGTGGCGGCTCCGTCGACAAAAGCCGGCAAAGCAGTAGCTTTGCCGGCAGCCGGAATATCCCTATGATAGAAAAATGTGGCTGGCCATTGTTTGACCGAGTCACTGGCTGAAGTTTTGGGATAAGCCTGGTCGCGTCTAAGAGAAAAACTAATAGTGCCGGTGATGTAAGGAACACCGGCAGTGATGAAGTTTCTCCGGACATGAAAGTAGTACCGGAAGAGAGTCAAACTCGGCCTAATGCCGAGAAAGCCCTCGCAAAGCGAAGCATACGCACTCATCTGTAATAGAGAGTTAGGAGGAAGATTGTGGAGTTGAATTCCGTAATGATCTATCACCTTGGAGAAAAACTCCGAGGGAGGAAAAGACAGACCTCGGTCGAGATGGGTGCCGAAGTGGACCCGCTCGCCGTCGCGCGGGTTGGGGACGGTTTCATCGGAGCCGCTCCGCCAGTCGCCGGCGACGAGAAGCCCCTCCTCCACGTTCTTGAGGCCCTCCTCACTGAGGGCGCAGGGGATCCAGATTCCCCAAAAGCTCTCCTTCTCCGCTGCTGCTTCCGCCGTCGCCGCCACCACTGCTGCCGCCAAACCGGAGGAAGAAGATGAAGCCATTTTTCTCTGGTGAGAAGATGACCTGAAAGGGGCGGCGCTGGGAGTTCTGTGGGGGAAGGACGAGGAGGCTCTGTGCGCGCAGGAGGTTTGGGAGGAAAGGAAACGGAAAGGACTGGTGGAAAGGAGAAGAAGAAATCCAAACCACTTATATCCACCTAACTACGCCAAGATTCGTGCAAATGCTAGAGTGTAACCGCCACGCGTTGTGGAAGGAACTGGGAAGGACCCACGTGATGATTGCGTCGCCTCGATCTCCACGCACGCATTGAAATGGCGCCTCGGTTCCGCGAACCGTGGACCCACCAACGGTCGTGCTGACGGAACACCTGTCAGATGACGTGACTTGACCATGCTTGTGTCAGGTGGCGTTAGAGACCAAGTTCCGGCTTAGTTTGAAATCGAGCTCGAAAATCCGAGTAACCTGTTGATAGGTCTGACTTATTTTTAAGACCTGGATCGTATTTTTTGTTGTGAAGTTTCAGGAACCCTTCAAGATTCTACAAGCCGAAGATCAAGCTAGACGATGATAAAATCTGACTTTGGATCTTGGAGGCCTCCGGGGGCTGCTGTTGGGGATATACTTTCTGGGTATCCTCACATTTCCTCACTGACCAGGGTGGCCCACATCGAGTTAGAGCTTTGCTTCATGGGCGGCCCAGTCAGGGAGAAAGACGGAGCCCAATCCAGCTACGAGAAGGCCCAGAAGACTTACCGACTTAGGCCCATAATGTTACTTGTAGTTTGAGATGTACTCTGTAACCAACTCTTAGTCGTAGCCGGATTGATCTCTCCTGTAAACCCTAGGCCAGATATCTATATAAGCCGTCCTAGGGAGAGCCTTTAGGGCACACCTCAATAGTCTACAATCTCTACTCGCATAGGCAATACCCTTGTAACCCATATTCCGGCTCGGCCGTATTACTGGATTGCTAGCAGGAGTAGGATCCGTCCAAAGCCGGCGAATTCGAAACTGGGTAAACTTGTGTGCTTACCGTCCCGGAACACCGTACGTCTCACACCCCTCTCTTCCGCACGCCTCGAGGACCCCCTCATGGCGTACTTGTCCTCAATCCGACGACAGGATCCATGTGTGGTCTCTGAAGAGAACACACATTTCAATGACTCTGGTGGATCCATATGTGGTATGTGAAAAGAACACACATGAAATGACTCTAGTTGTTGTTAGTAAAAAAAGCACACATGTAATGACACTAGTGGATCCATTGGTGGATTGTGAAAAGAATACACATGCAATGACACTGGTTGTTGTTAGTAAAAAGAACACACATGCAATGACACCGGTGGATCCATGTGTGGTCTTTGAAGAGAACAAACATTTCAATTACTCTGGTTGTTGTTAGTAAAAAGAACACACATGCAATGACACAGGTGGATCCATGTGTGGTCTCCGAAGAGAACACACATGCAATGACTCTGGTTGTTGTTAGTAAATAGAACACACATGCAATGACACTGGTGGATCCATATGTGGTATTTGAAAAGAACACACATTTCTGAAGGACATATGCCCTAGAGGCAAATAATAAATAGGTTTTTATTATCAAATATAAATTAGTTTATAATAGTTTCATATTGTGCTAGAACTGTGCCAAGTAGAAACATTGGTACAGGTGTGGTATGAAACAACCAAGTACCTATTAGCCTCTATTCATACTAGTTCGTTGGTCATGAAGATGATCTAGGTTTCAAGATCATGTGCATTTATGCCAACTGACAACAAGATCATATCATTGGAGACTGATGTGATTGGACCTTCCTCGAAGGATTGCAACACGACCAAGTCATATGGTTCATTGTTGCAATAACTATACCTAGACTCCTTCTCCTTAGACAGTGAGCTCATATTACTCACTATTTCCCTAGGCTTCTTAGACTGCATCAACCGTCATCTGTTAATACGGTGGCCATAAAGGTGTATGTTGGGTATTCCGAAGGAACAGTAGATGACATGTGACTGCAAGACCGGGATTTTTTCACCCACATGATGGGTAAAGATACATACGGCCGGCTTGGTGAGATTACATCCATAAATGTTGCAACATGTGACTAGGTCACGGGGATGTAATATCACGGTAACAAGTAAACATAACTTGTTGTGAACGAGATTGAACAAAGGTATGGGATACCAATGATCGGATCTCGGACAAGTCGTATCAAGAAACAAAAGGAAGAGGATGCTACATATAGACGGTTCAAACGACATTGTCATCAGGAATGCTTAGGGGTCACATGGACATCCCTGGTCCCTCTGTTGATCATTGATACAGATCATGTCTAGAGCATTCCCGAGCCGTGAGAGGATACACTCAAGGGTACGATGAGAGCGATCATTCGTAAGACAGAATCGTAGTATAGAAAGAGAGAAAGCCGGAATCATTCCGTAGAGAGATCCGAAGTTGTTCGGAGAAAGAATAAAGGAAAAGTCCAGAAAAGTGTTTTCGGATAAATGGGAATTTAAATATATATTTATTATATGTTAATAATGAACTAATATATTATAAATAATATTTAGATTAAGATTTATAAAGTCAACTTTTATATTAGGCCAAATCCCAGAGGGAAATAGCCTAGAAAGAAAAGTGCTGAAAAATAAATGGAAAAGATAAAAAACAACCAGCCCAAGTGGGTGGCATATACTTCGCGCCGCACCGGAAGGGCACCAGCTAGCCGCCGCAGCTGCCAGGCCAGCTCGACCCGGCCCAAGAGGGGCTCACGGGGAGCCGCCCGGCGGACAGCGCTGCTGGGCTGTGCTGGGGCGAGCCGGCCCACTCTGGTCTGGGCAGCCGCCGCCGCTTCCCGCGGGCGAGACGGGCCGCGCGGACGAGGCTGGCCCACCCGGGTGCCGTGCCTGGTTCGTGGGCCACCGGGGGCACTAAGGCCCAGCTGGGCTGCTGGCCGCTGCCTCCTCTGGTAGGTTGGTTGGGCCGCGAGCTGGGGATCTGGCCCGCCCGGCCACCTCCTCCTATAGCTGCTGCTTGGTGGGCTGAAAGGTTTCAGCCCATCCTACTGTTTTGGTTATTTTTCCTGGTGTTCCTTTGTCTTTTAGTCCCATATGGCTAACCAAACGGGGAGGGTACACCCCCTCCGCCTATATAAAGGGGTGCCCATAGGTGGGATGAAGACACACCAAATACACAATTAGAGAAGTCCTTTGGTTAACTTTCTCCCTCCCTCTCTCTCTATACCTCGTGACCATGGTCCCAAGTCTGGGTTATGCGATCGACGCACACCGGATGTGTACGAAGTCACGAGGCGCAACACTTGGGGTGCTTAAATGTCGTGAGCCGGAGCTGTTGCACGATGAAGATGATGAAGATCAAGAAGGAGCAAGGGGTGACCTGCGAGGAGCTTCGCGAGCTGGAGGTCGGCTTCGAGTACGACTACATCAACCACGTTCCCCGCGAAACGTTAACCGCGTACGGTTTAAAAGGGTATGTATTCTATACGCTCTGGCTATTACCGCATTACTACATAGCTAGATCCTAGGAAAGTTTCTGGGGTTTCAACGTAGGAAATTTTTTGTTTTCCGCACCGATCCCCTACAGTGGTATCAGAGCCAATATATGCATAGGAGTGCTGTACGGCCAGTACGCACAAGTCTTGTGCGGGCATTGATCCCTTAGTTGTTACCCTCTAACGTGTACTTGTTTATATCGCGGTATTGTTTGATGAAGCGACCCGGACCGACCTTACGCGTATTCATACGCGAGACTGGTTCCACGCTCAGCATACGGATTGTACCGTATAAGTGGCTAGCGGGTGTCTGTCTCTCATTCGATAGTTGATATAGCATTTACAATAGAGGGCCCCGAAAGGGATGTAATAGAGACAACTGTCGGATCCATGTTATGATTGGAAAGTTTGTAGTTTAGAAACGGTTCTAGTGTGAAAGACCTAACAACCACGTAAAACTTGCAATAGATAAAATAGAGGCGTCTAACTTTATTTTGCGGGGGCATGTGATTATGATATGGCATTGGTCGTTACAAAGGTAAAGTAGTTTACTTTTCTGTTGCTAAGTAGTATAGTAATAGTCATCGTTCTGATGGACGACCTGGTGGAGGCGTCGTGGACTTGGCGTTAAACCAAGGGCACGATGGAGATCATGCCGGAGCGCTCGATGGAGATCAAGGCGCAAGAAGGACCATATCATATCACATTATACATATGATGCTGATACCAGTTTTTACATCCTATTGTGTGCTAGTATTTAGATACTCAATGGTAGCAAATAAGATAATCCCTATTTAATTCCAATG
This sequence comes from Avena eriantha, assembly GCA_910589775.1. Lineage (NCBI taxonomy): Eukaryota > Viridiplantae > Streptophyta > Magnoliopsida > Poales > Poaceae > Avena > Avena eriantha. The sequence continues at coordinate 17,499 of CAJUXJ010001795.1, forward strand.
TTCCGTGTTCCCCTTGTGTGTGCACCACCAAGAAAGTTCTTCGGTATGAGGCGATCCAGGGTTACAGGCCTGGGTGTCAAACGTATCTACGTTCGCATACAGTGGGTGTAAGCCATGTTGCATAGTGAATACACACAAGTTAGATTTGGCGAGCCTAGCACGCTAGAGAAGCGTGGCCTCAGAACACAAGAGATCGAAAGATCGAGCATGAGTCACATGGATGATGTGATTGGAATTGTTGAATGTCTACCTTTGATACTGCACTGATGGCCGTGACCATCGGGGCAGAGGATAGGGATCATGCGATCATTCAAATTGTCCAGGGGATGACAATTTTAGTGGAGACCAATTATAAATTGATCTCTTATTATAAACTTAGCCTAGATGTCTGTTTGCAAATATCTTAGTAGATCTTAGCGTATCCTATTGAGGTCCTTTGCGACCATGGGAATATATTGCTTAGCATGGAACTTAGCAAAAGGGTCCAACTTCATAGATTAATACCCACGCCTAAGGGATATCCTCGTAAAGGGTGATCTTCTCTTCTTGATACAATAACCATTAGGAGATAATTCGATGAATCCAGAATGTTTGGAGAAACACTTAGCGATCTTGCATTAGAGTTGAGAACTCTTAGAAGGGCTTGATTGCAAATGGAGATCATGGATGGAAAAGGTATATGTAAGATATACAAATTACAAATGTGGTTCTTGCAGAACTCATTGCAGTTTGCAAAGTATTTGATACTTTTCCCATTTTGTGAAAACAGGATAATCTGCTTGAGAATTGCTGGATTTGAGGCAACGTGACTTGATGACGGCAAGCAAAACAGTTGCTAGCCGACATCACCTCTTCCCTCAAAGTTTATCATTTGGATTAGTGGACTTGAATGTAAATTTGTAATGTTTGTATGTGTGTCTTGCTTTTGGCGAGTCGATTATTCATATGAACAAGTTACAAGACGGTTTGTACTATTCTTATGAACAATACCGTTGTGGTCACATTACGATTACAAACAAGTTATTCTCATCACTATGTTAATGGTTTAAACATTTATAAAGGATTAGAATGCTAAAAGATATCCAAAGCTTAATAATGAAAAGACACTATAGTTTAAGTCATTTTGGTTATTGCATGTTCTTTATGAAAGATCGGGGTCCTAAATGCTTAATCTAGAGACTTTTCAAAACCATGCCTCTTAGGCAGAATGACTAAAACTCCGCATTCTGGTAAAACGGTGATATGCGAAGAAATGTTGGAACTTATACATAATGATGTATCATATTTTCAAAAAGTAGTGGATATCATTTATTGTGGACTTAAGTGAATAAGTGTATTTACTTAACGAAACATGAAGTTTGAAATGATTTGAATTGTTCAAATGAGTTCATAACTAAATGGGATATTGAATTAACTAAATTAACAAGTCTCTTCGATTTGATCGACACGACTAAAGTATTCTAGTTAAGTTTAGCATAAAAGGGACTTGTCAAAGATGTTTCACAAATTATGATAATTGGACGAATTCAAACTATGTTGAAATGTCTAAACATCATAATCATTTTGTATTAGATACATATTATCTCTTATCGGGGTTGTAGTTATCATTTAGAGTTAGAGATCAAAATAAGCAATCACTCATTTGAAATACAAAGGAACATCTAAAGATTCGTGGAAACAACATCATATGTGTTATGGCAAGTCCGAGTTTCTAGAGATTTCAACAAGTTGAAATCGTGGTGAATAAACAAGTCTTTGTAGAGCATTCTTAGGAAGCTATGAATGCATCTTCCACAAAAGAGGCAAATCAGTTGTTGTCCTAAGTTGATGTGCCTTGATGAAGATACAGGTGGAAGAAAGTAAAATATCAAAACAAGGTATTTGACCTTACCTCCGGATTGTTGAGTGGCGCAGCGGAATCTGTTTCATGAATCCAAACTCTACAAATAGAGGATAAACTATTGATAATGATCATAAAAGTTTCAGTGAATACTTTTACTAAAGAAAGTAGGATTCAATTATATATTCTACAAGTTTCCATAATTATATTGTTGATTCACTTGTCGGGTTTTGTACAAGACATACCTACGAATTACAAAGAAGCATGATGGACCTAAGTATAAGAAATGAATTGTCATTGAAATCTCATTGGTGGATTTCTCGTTTTGATAGTGATCAAAGAATTTTGGAATGTCCAAGATTATTGAGAGGACCTAGACTTGAGTGGGAGCTAAGTGAAATCCCTGGATCTCAAACATGAATGTCATATTTGAGTGGGAGCATGAAATTATTCTGGGATATGTGGACGACATATGTGAATGATGTGATTGGTGTTAATAACATTTAAGTTAGATAAATAAGGATGAAGTTGAAGTTATTAAACAAAGAGATCTATCAGAATAGATTGATGAGTTTAATAAACACTAAATGTCGAATGCTTCCTAGACTTAATTCTAAAAGATGTTCAGAATATCCTAAGCAAGATTCTGAAGTAGCTTAGAATGAAACAAGGTAAGAAAGTAGTTCTTACTGTATAGAGCATTGATTATTGCAACTGTGGTTGAAAGAAAGAGATGTGTTGCATCTCCTATGCCTTAGTCATAGGTTCTTCCATAAAACCATGTTATATACTCGACATAATGTGACCCAAGGTTCTGGTTGATAGGACAAAGTCTTAACTGTAAGCGCATGTCTTTAAGTGATTCCTAAGTTGATCACTGAACCAGAATTAAGTTTGTACTTAAGTAGCAAGAAGCAATGTAAGTGGCATAGATGCATTTCATGCACTAGGATTTATATAGATATAGAAGTATAAAAGCTCCATCTGATGTGCTGTATAATGTTATGGCGGGGCTAGTTCGCTTTTAACGTAGAATGATGTGTCCCAGGGCCCAGTGCCCATGAGAAAGCCCTCAAGGTTGATCTAACGTCACTGTAAGCTCCTGGAATCCGGCCTCGTTCTGCTGCCATGACTATAGTATATACACAAATGTTGATCTAATGTGTAGTGTGTTTTGAAGTTTAGATGACAACAGTGAAAAACGATCGTCATCATAATCACTAGAAACAAAAGTCTCACTTTGTTGCCAAACAAATACTTCCACCCATTATACGATAATGGTGTGAATGTCAAAATTAGGAAGACATTAACGATTTGCAAAAGACATAATGATTTGGTAAAACAGAACATGGACATGACGTTTCCCATGAGCATGCATGATCTATAAACGCATATGGTATATGGTTTATACGAGTAAAATGTAAGCTAGATTATTTGTACTCTAGTGAAAGTGGGAGACTGAAGGAGATATTCCCTAGAGGCAAATAATAAATAGGTTTTTATTATCATATCTCAATTAGTTTATAATAGTTTCATATTGTGCTAGAACGGTGCCAAGTAGAAACATCGGTACATGTGTGGTATGAAACAACCAAGTCCCTAGTAGCCTCTATTCATACTAGTTCGTTGGTCATGAAGATGATCTAGGTTTCAAGATCATGGGCATTTATGCCGACTGACAACGAGATCATATCATTGGAGAATGATGTGATTGGACTTTCCTCGAAGGATTGCAACACGATCAAGTCATATGGTTCATTGTTGCAACAACAATGCCTAGACTCCTTCTCCTTAGACCGTGAGCTCATATTACTCAATGTTTCGCTAGGCTGCTTAGACTGTATCAACCATCATCTGGTAATACGCTGGCCATAAAGGTGAATGTTGGGTATTCCGAAGGAACAGTAGATGACATGTGACTGCAAGACTGGGATTTGTTCACCCACATGACGGGTAAAGATACATACGGCCAGCTTGGTGAGATAACATCCATAAATGTTGCAACATGTGTCTAGGTCACGGGGATGTAATATCACAGTAACAAGTAAACATAACTTGTTGTGAACGAGATTGAGCAAAGGTATGGGATACTAATGATCGGATCTCAGACAAGTTGTATCGAGAAACAAAAGGAAGATGATGCTACATATAGACGGTTCAAATGACATTTTCATCAGGAATGCATAGGGGTCACATGGACATCCCTGGTCCCTCTGTTGATCATTGATACAGATCATGTCTAGAGCATTCCCGAGCCGTGAGAGGATACACTTAAGGGTACGATGAGAGCGATCATTCGTAACAAAGAATCATAGTAGAGAAAGAGAGAAAGCCGGAATCGTTCCGCAAAGAGATCCGAAGTTTTCGGATAAATGGGAATTTAAATATATATTTAGTATATGTTAATTGTGAATTAATATATTATAAATAATATTTAGATTAAGACTTATAAAGCCAACTTTTATATTAGGCCAAATCACAGAGGGAAATAGCCTAGAAATAAAAGTGCAGAAAAATAAAGGGAAAAGATAAAAAACAGCCAGCCCAAGTGGGCGGCAGATACTTCGCGCCGCATAGGGCAGGCACCAGCTGGCCGCCGCCGCTGCTAGGCCAGCTCGACCAGGCCCAAGAGGGGCTCACGGGGAGCCGCCTGGCGGACAGCGCCGTTGGGCCACGCTGGGGCGAGCCGGCCCACTCGGGTCAAGGCAGCCACCGCCGCTTCCCGTGGGCGAGACGGCCCGCGTGTACGAGGTTGGCCCACCCGGGTGTCGCGCCTCGTTCGTGGGCCGCCGGTGGCACTAAGGCCCAGCCGGGCTGCTGGCCGCTGCCGCCTCTCGGAGGTTGGTTGGGCCACGAGCTGGGGATCTGGCCCGCCCGGCCACCTCCTCCTACAGGTGCTGCTTGGTGGGCTGAAAGGTTTCAGCCCATTCGACTGTTTTGGTTATTTTTCTTGGTTTTCCTTTGTCTTTTAGTCCCATATGGCTAAACCAATGGGGAGGGCACACCCCCTCCTCCTATATAAAGGGGTGCCCATAGGTGGGATGAAGAGACACCAAATACACAATTAGAGAAGTCCTTTGGTTGACTTTCTCCCTCCCTCTCTCTCTATACCTCGTGACCATGGCCCCAAGTCTAGGCTGTGCGATGGAGGCACACCTCCAGTATGCCGTTGCGCTGCAGGGATTCCTACTCGGATATCAACTTTCGCACTCCCGGTGGGATCGGGGAGCCGGAGGTCTCATCGTGCACCGGATGTGTACGAAGACACGAGGCGCTTCACTTGGGGCGCTTAAAATGTCGTGAGCCGGAGCTGTTGCACGATGAAGTTGATGAAGATCAAGAAGGAGCAAGGGGTGACCTACGAGGAGCTTCGCGACCTTGAGGTCGGCTCGAGTACGACTACATAAACCATGTTCCTCGCGGAACGTTAACCACGTACGGTCTACAAGGGTATGTATTCTATATGCTCCGGCCGTTACCGCATTACTACATAGATAGATCCTAGGCAAGTTTCTGGGTTTCAACGTAGGATTTTTTTTGTTTTCCGCACCGATCCCCTACAATTTCAATGACTCTGGTTGTTGTAAGTAAAAAGAACACACATGCAATGACACTAGTGGATCCATAGGTGGACTGTGAAAGGAGCACACATGCAATGACACTGGTGGATCCATATGTGGTATGTGAAAAGAACACACATGCAATGACTCGAGTTGTTGTTAGTAAAAAGAACATACATGCAATGACACTGGTGGATCCATCTGTGGTCTCTAAAGAGAGCACACATTTCAATGACTCTGGTTGTTGTTAGTAAAAAGAACACACATGCAATGACACTGGTGGATCCATGTGTGTTCTCTAAAGAGAACACACATTTCAATGACTCTAGTTGTTGTTAGTAAAAAGAACACACATGCAATGACACTGGTGGATCCATAGGTGGTCTGTGAAAAGAGCACACATGCAATGACACTGGTGGATCCATATGTGGTATGTGAAAAGAACAGTCATGAAATGACTCTAGTTGTTGTTAGTAAAAAGAACACACATGCAATGACACTGGTGGATCCATAGGTGGATTGTGAAAAGAACACACATGCAATGACACTGGTGGATCCATATCTGGTATGTGAAAAGAACACACATGCAATGACTCTGGTTGTTGTTACTAACAAGAACACACATGCAATAACACTGGTGGATCCATGTGTGGTCTCTAAAGAGAACACACATTTCAATGACTATGGTTGTTGTTAGTAAAAAGAACACACATGCAATGACACTGGTGGATCCATGTGTGGTCTCTAAAGAGAACACACATGCAATGACTCTGATTGTTGTTAGTAAAAAGAGCACACATTTCAATGATACTGGTGGATCGATATGCGGATTGTGAAAAGATATTTTCCGTCTCTCTCGGTCACAAATCTCACAAAAGCCCAAACGTGTGGAGATCCCAAACATGTGCTCACTCTGGGTGCTATCCCCTGATTGGCTGACACAGTTGTCACTCGGATCCTCTCCACCAACCTTTGATCCCATGTGATCCAATGGGCAGGATAACCCCTCCCTTCTCCACTTTTTTTATGCATGGTCAATCTGTGCCACCTCTCTATCTGTGCCACCGATACTTTACCCCCATAAACAAGTGAAAATCCATCTTTCTAACTTATATAAATTAAATAAATCATCATATTTCGAAGAAGCCATCGTCTTCGTCTTCCGGTTCGTCCTCGTCTTCGTCAACGCCATGGTCCCTCCCATCGCCACTGTCGGTGTCCTCCTCTGACGGCTCGACACCGCCCCTTCCTCGAATAAGAGCGCTATCTCCTAGTTGGAGTCCTCCTCCTCCTCTTTGTAGTCCCACAGGTCCATGTCACTCTCCTCCGCTTCTGCCTCCAACTGATCGATGAACGCCTCCTCGTTGGCCGAGTCGGACTCGTCCAAATAGCTATCTCCTCTATTCTTCCTGGTCTTCTTTTCGTTCCTCTTCTTGTCTGTACTCGCCGGTGCAACACGCGCCCCCGTCCTGGCTGCTGCTTTGTGCTCGTTCCATGCTGCAGGTACCCCACGCTCCTCATGCGCGGCCGGTACGAGCATCGACGTCGCGGTGTCCTCGAGTGCCGATGTCGATGGATCCTGGCGCAGTTGGACACGACGTGCTTCCTTAGCAGGCGACTCACGAGCACGGAGGTGCAACGAAGAGCCAGGGACGTAGGACGGTCAGTGGACAGCTTGGACCTGCCATTGCCACGGCAAGGGGGCATCGTGCTCGAGGTAGTTGCTCCAAATGGTTGATGGAGGGTACACAGAGTGGGGTGCCGATCTGATCAAGGACGAGCAGCGGTTTCGTGCGTCGTGTCCATGCATGCATTTGTCGATTATCCAAAAAAAGATGTAATATCTTGCATACTGAACATAATTTGATCACAACAAAAGTGGCACAGCGTATTCTAGACTCGTAAATATCTCGTGCGTGCCTGTCACGTGGAGTTCGACGGAGTTCGACGTGCTGACGTGATCGTGCAGCAGTTGTGCGCGTCATTTCCCCATCAACACGTGACACACGCACGCGGGATGTGCGTGCCGATTCCCGTGATGACCACCCGGCTCGCAGTCCCCTTATTATATACTAGAATTTGGGCGGCACCGAAGACCATTGAAGTGTCCATCGCAATAAAGACAAGTCCCATTGATTCCCTACCCCTGCCTCCCTGGCTTCTTTGAGAAGGTAGACCATAAACGGTGGTCTTGTATAATAGTACTAGTACTACTGGACCATGGGATGTACTCTTTGAATGTTCTCCCACACTAATCACTATCTCCTTCCTCCTGCCGCCGCCACACTCACCCTGCAAGCCATGGCTCCACTGAGGAGGAGGAGAGGCCGGTCAACGATCCTCGCAGAGAAAAGGGAGAGAAATCACTGCAAGGCACTTCTTGCTCTACTAGCCGCTCAATCCCACCCTCTCATTTAGGCCCAATCTCCCCCGACAATGGCGCCGGATGTTCTAGAAGGCGAGGGCTCCTCCCGGTACGGTCTTCTTGTTGTACTTCTTGTCCATCTCCCTCTCCATCATGATCTTAATCAGCTTCTTCTTGTTTTTCTTCTTCTTCTGGCTCTTCCTCTTCTACGTATTAGAGGTCGGCCGTTGAGCCCGAATCCACCACGACGGAGGCGTTGCAGGACTCGTTCGGCCCCATTCCCTATCTCAGCGAGGTAGCAAATCTCCACGCTATTATTTTTTCGAGTGATGATGTGGATTTCTTAGATGTTGTTCGCCCTGCATTGGTTTTTCTCCTTCTTTTGCGAGTTGTATTAGTTTTCATGAATATGACTGGATCTCTTGGTCTTTCCTTAATACCATTGTTCATAGATTCACTATGGATTTTTTGTGATTAGGATTAGTTTATCGTGGTCATGAATAGATCTCTAGGTCCATTTTTTAACACTGCGGCCAATAGATTCAACGAGGATTTTTTTTGATCTGTATTAGTATTCACCTGGGACCTGGAGTGTAATAATAGAATTCCTATTTCAATTAACATGAACGATGCAGTGATCGGTGGCCGAGTACCATGACAAGGTGGCCGCGATCAGTTCCAAGATTGCCAACCAACACGAGCTTACACGCTCCCTCACCCAAGCTAATGAGAGCCTACGCAAGCAATTATCTGTGCAGAAGGAGATCTCGCTAGATTTTGCATGTGACGTCGTTAGGATGCAGAAAGTGCTCGACCGTAACTTGAACAGGCAAGAATAGGCCATCAAGATAATCAACGAGCTCACGGAGCAGAAGAAGAATCTCGTGGAAAGGTTCATTCTCCTACAGGACGAAGTTAGCGAGGCACTCAGAGGACGCGTCGAGGACACCAAGGCTACCATCCGAGCCTACCATGACAGGAACCGTTGCCTGGATGCAGTCAAGGAGATGAAGGCAGACATGAGCAGAGGGATCACCGTAATCGAGGTGTTCGGAAAGAGAACGAGGAGCTAAGGGCATGTTTGGAGGTGTATCGGAGCAATGCCCAAGTCTGATTCCCGTTAGCATGGACACGAATATCAGTTCGTCCTCCTCTCCTTTTGTAATGTTTAGGGTTTAGGGAGCAACGCCCATGTCTACTTCCCATTATAGGGTGCAATAAGAATCCTAGGGCCACTCCTTATCTATCTAGACATGTGTTGGTGTTCATGTTCATGAATGGACACCATGTTCTCTTTCCATTATATATCTGGACATAGGTTTCTGCATTATGAGTTTGCCACTCTCCCACTACTATTTGGTGATATTGGGAAATACCCACAGCACACTAAACTACAAATAAATCTTATTTGTCTTTGAAATTGAAATTATGACAGTTCCACTAGTTGATTCATAAAATGTTGATTAGTCCTAGATTGCTTCTTCCTTGAAATTATGACAGTGCCACTAGTCGATTCAGTTAATTATGGAAACTAACTAGCTTGTCCTGGTGAACTGAACAAACCATACTACGTATTTTTGTTGTAGGGAAAGAGGCGAAAGATCGACCAGGACCTGGCGACCTGGCTAAATGACAAGATAGTGAAGGGTTCCATAGAAGAAGACAAAAAATTTCCTACGTTGGAACCTCCTAATGCCCAAGATCTATCTATGTAGTAATGCAGTAACGGCCGGAGCGTATAGAATACATACCCTTGTAGACCGTACATGGTTAACGTTCCGAGGGGAACGTGGTTGAAGTAGTCGAAGCCGTAGGCGACCTCAAGGTCGCGATGCTCCTCACAGGTCACCCCTTGCTCCTTCATCGTGCAACAGCTCCGGATCACGACATCCAAGGTGCCTCAAGTGAGGCCCCTCGTGGTTTCGTACACATACGGTGTACGATGACAACCTTCGACTTCTTGATTCCTGTCGGGAGTGCAGAAGTAGATCTCCGGCTTGGAATCCCTGCAGCGCAATGGCATGCTGCAGGTGCGGTGTCTCATGCTCGGACAGTCCTTACTTGGGACTGTACCAACGCATGGAGACGAGAGAGAGGGAGAGGGAAGGAGAAAGTCAACCAAAGGACTTCTCCAAATATTGGTGTGTTTATTCCCACCCATGGGCACCCCTTTATATAGGGGGAGGGGGTGTGCCTTCCCCTTTGGATTTCCCATGTGGGACTAAACAAGGGAGACGGGGGCGCATGGGCCTTCATGGGCCAGCCGGCCTGGGGTGGGCCCTACCCCTCGCACAGCCCTAGGCTGGCCGGGTGGGCCCCCTTGAGGCGCCTGGGCCTTGGCCCTTGGCCCTTCCCTCCTTCGGTTTTCCCTAATGGGACCTTTTTCCCTAGGAAGTTTGGCCCATTAGTGGAATACCCATTCAAATTAGATTTTAATATTATATTTAATATTAATTATATTAATTAATATGTAAATACATATTACAAAATCTGATTTGACCCGAAACACCTTTCGATTCCCTTTCGATTTCCTCCGAACAACTTTGGAACTTTCCCGGAACGATTCTGGTTCTCTCACGGAACTTTTTCGGTTTCCTTTTCTATTTCATATGGTGATTCCAACTTACAGAGGATCTCTAGCTCATCGTACCCTTAAGTGTATTTCCCCATGGCTCGGGAATGGCACAGACATGATCTCCATCAATGATCAATAGCGGGACCGGGATGCCCATATTGACCCCTATGCATTCCATGATGACAATGTCGTTTGAACCGTAAACAGTCGTTTCCCATTCCCTTTGCCACTCGATACATAGTTCACCCGATATTTGATCTACGGTATCTCCATACCTTCGTTCGATCTCGTTACCGATGAACTTGTTTTCTCGTTTCGTTGTCGTTGCATTCTGTGACCCAGTCACACGCTTGCAATCTTCGTTAATGCAACATCACCGAGATGGCCACATATGTATCTATCCGTTACATGGATTGGCAAATCCTAGTCTTGATATGTACTCCTCTACATGCTCCTTTGGGAAACCTGAGTAGCACCTTTTCGATCACCCAGTCACGGAGTGATACTTGATAACCATCTAAGCTCCCTCTAGAAGGGTGATTGGCATTATCTCATAGGCTAAGGACATGTCACGAGGTTTCCTTAGTTTTATCATTAATTGTGAACTTTGTAACTAGATCTCATTAAGATACAACTGGTTGGGTTGTTTGTCTATCACATCATTCAACTAATGACGTGACCTCATTGTCAATTGGCATAAATGCCCATGATCTCGAAACCCTAGATCATCCTCATGACCAATGAACTAGTTCGCTAGAGGTAACTAGAGACACGGTTTGTTTACATACCACACGTGTATTAACGTTTCGTATTAATATAGTTATAGCACAATATGAAACTATTATGAACTAATTGAGATATGAAAATAAAAACCTATTTATTATTTGCCTCTAGGGCATATCTCCTTCAGTCTCCCACTTGCACTAGAGTACAAATAATCTAGCTTGCATTTTACTCATCATAAACCATATCACATATGCGTTTATTGATCATGCATGCTTATGGAAAACGTCATGTCCATGTTCTATTTTACCAGATCATTATGTCTTTGCAAATCGTTAATGTCTTCCTAACTTTGGCATTCACAGCATTATCTCATAATGGGTCGAAGTATTCATTTGGCAACAAAGTGAGACTTTGTTTCTACTGTTTATAATGACGGTCGTTTTCACTGTTGTCATCTAAACTTCGAAACACACTTTGCAATCCTTTGTGTATATACGGCAGTTATGGCAGCAGAACGAGGCCGATTTCTAGGAGCCTACAGTGACTTTAGATCAACTTCGAGGGCTTTCTCATGGGCACTATGCCCTGGGACACATCATTCTACGTTAAAAGCGAACTAGCCCCGCCATAACAATATACATCACATCAGATGGAGCCTTTATACTTCTATATCTATGTAGATCCTAGTGCATGAAATGCAACTATGCCAATTACTTTGCTTCTTGCCATTTAAGTACAAACGTAATTCTGGTTCAGTGATTAACCCAAGAATCACTTCAAGACATGTTCTTACAGTTAAGAGCTTGTCCTTCCAACCAGAACTTCGTGCCACATTATGTCGAGTATACAATATGGTTGTATGGAAGAACCTATGACTGAGGCATAGGAGATGCAACACATCTCTTTCTTCATTTTAACCATCATTGCAATATTAAGACTAACTCAATGCTTCATACAAGCAAGAACTTCTTTCTTACCTTTTCCATTCTGAACTTCTTCAGAATCTTGCTTAGGACATTCTGAACATCTTCAGAATCAAGTCCAAGAAGCATTCGACATTCAATGTTTATTAAACTCACCAATCTATCTTGATAGATCTCATTGTTTAATAACTTCAACTTCATCCCAATTTATCGATTTAAATGTTATTAACACTAATCACATCATTCACATATGTTGTCCACATATCCTAGAATGATTTCATGCTCCCACTCAAATATAGCATCCATATTTGAGATCCAGGGATTTCACTTAGCTCCCACTCAAAATATGTCTGATACATATTATGATTCAGCTAAGCTACTTAGATCCCACTCAAAATATGTCTCTTACATATTAAGATTTGGCGAAGCTAATTAGCTCCCACTCAAATGCAGGTCCTCTTGATAATCTTGGACATTCCAAAATTCTTTGATCATCATCAAATTGAGAATTCCAGTTACGAGACTTCAATATCCATTTATTGCTAGTGTAAATCCAATAGACTCAAGCATCGCTACATTTGTAGTCAACTCCTTGAATTTGTCCATACTGTGTGACAAATTGAGCTTTACGTCTCCATTAAGTTTCATTTCCTTCTTATGACTTTGAAGTCATTCAGAAATATATAGTAAACTACTTTACTTAATAAGATCAAGTAACATATTACTTTGCAATCTTAAATGTAACTTAATATAGGATTTTATGACTCCTAGTCATTTCTCGCACTTAGGTCCATCACGCTTCTTTCTAATTCGTAGGTATGTCTTGTTCATAAACATGACAAGTGAATCAATAATATATTTCCACGAACTTGCAGAGTATATATTTTTGAATCCTACTTTCTTTAGTAAAATTATTCGTTGAAACTTTTATGATCATTATCATTAGTTTCTCCTCTATTTGTAGAGTTCGATTTCACGAAACAAATTTCGCTGCGCCACTCAACAATTTAGAGGCAAGGTCAAATACCTTGTTTTGATCTTTTACTTTCTTCCACCTGTATCTTCATCAAGACACGTCAACTTTAGACAACAGCAGGTTTGTCCTTTGTGGAAGATGCATTCATAGCTTCCTAAGAATGCTCTACAAAGACTTGTTTATTCGCCACGATTTCAACTTATCGAAATCTCTAGAAACTCGAACATGCCATAACACTTATGGTGTTGTTTCCACGAATCTTTAGATGTTCCTTTGTATTTCAACCGAGTGTTCGCTCATTTCGATCTCTAACTCTAAATGATAACTATAACCCCGATAAGAGATAATATTATACCATATGTATCTAATACATAATGATTATGATATTTAGATATTTCAATACACTTTGAAATTGCCCCTCTTATCATAATTTGTGAAACCTCTTTCACATGTCCTTTTATGCTAAAATTAACTTAAATACTTTAGTCATGTCGATCAAATTGAAGAGACTTTTGTATTCCTGTTAATTCAATATCCTCCTTCACTTTGAAATCTTTTGAACAATTCAAAACAGTTTCAAACTTATGTTTCATTAAGTAAATATTCATATTCACTTAAATCCACAATGAGGTGTGAAATAATGATTTCCACTATTTGTTGAAAATACGATACATCACTATGTATAAATTTCAACATTTCTTCGCATATCACCGTTTTACCAGAATGCGGAGTTTTAGTCATTCTACCCAACGAGGCATGGTTTTGCAAAGTCCCTAGATTAAGAATCTAGGACCCTGATCTTCATGAAGAACATGCAATAACCAAAATGACTTAAACTATAGTGTCATGTCATTACAAAACCTTGGATATCTTTTAACATTCTAATTCTTTATAAATGTTTAAACTATTATCATTAACATAGTGTTGAGAGTAACTCATTTATAATCGTAATGTGACCATAACGGTATTGTTCATAAGAATAGTACAATTGTCTTGTAACTCGTTCATATGAACAATCGTCTCGCCAAAAGCAAGACACACAAACCAGGATCACAAATTATATTCAAGTCCACTAATCCAAATGATAAACCTTTGAGGAAAGGGGTGATGTCGGCCATCAACTATTTTTCTCGCCGTCATCTTGCCACATTTCCTCAATTCAAGCAATTCTCAAGCAGACCATCCTGTTTTCACAAAACGGGACAAGTATCCAATACTTATATAAACTGCAACGAGTTTTGCAAGAATTACATTTATAACTTTGTATATCTAACATATACCCTTTTTCATTCATGACCTCCATTGCAATCAAGCCCTTATGAGAGTTCATAACTCTAATGCAAGATTGCTAAGTGTTTCTCCAAATATTCTCCTTTTCATCCATCATGGAAGAAAACTCATCCAATGGCTCATACTTTATGTGCCTGATCTTGCAGAATACAAGATTGTAATCCAACTCTCCATCGAATGGAGAATGGTTTATTGGATAATTACGGAGAACACACAAACAGTGCGGAGTCATCGGATTATCTCCTAATGGTCATTGTATCAAGAAGAGAAGATCACCTTTTACGAGGATATCCCTCAGGCGTGGGTATTAATCTATGAAGTTCGACCCTTTTGCTAAGTTACATATCAAGAAGTATATTCCCATGGTCGCAAAGGACCTCAATGGGACAGGCCATGATCTACTAAGATATTTGCAAACAGACATCTAGACTAAGTTCATAATATGAGTTCAATCCTAATTGAGCTCCCACTAAAATTGTCATCCCTTGGACAATTTTAGTAATCACTTGATCCAAATCCTCTGCACCTCCCCCGATCCATGGCCATCAGTGCAGCATCAAAGGTAGATATTCCCCCAATGTCAATCACATCAACCATGTGACTCATGCTCGACCTGTCGGTGTCTTGTGTTCCGAGGCCATGTCTACACATGCTAGGCTCGCCAAATCTAACTTGTGTGTATTTGCTGTGCAACATGGCTTACACCCACTGTATGCGAATGTAGATATGTCTAGCCCCCGATCGTCACGGCCGGCTTCATAACGGCAAACTCTCTTTGTGGTGCACACACAAGGGGAACACTATCATTGGAATTATATAGGGATTATATTATTTGCTACCGTTGAGTATCTAATACCAGCATATAATAAGATATAAAGTAGGTATCAACATCACATTTAAATTTTGCAATATGATATGGTCCTTCTTCTTGCGCCTTGATCTCCATCGAGCACTTCGGCATGATCTCCGTCTTGCCCCTGGTTTGACGCCAAGTCCAGCCACCACCACCCGGTCGTCCATCAGAATGATGGCTATTACTACTTAACTTAGTAAAACAAAAGTAAACTACTTTACCTTTGTAATGACCTATACCATATCATAACACAAGCCCTCCTTCAAAATAAAGTTAGACGCCTCTACTTTATCTTTTACAAGTTTTACGTGGTTGTTAGGGCTTTCGCAATAGAACCGTTTCTAATTTATGAACTTTCCAACCACAACATGGATCCAACAGTTGTCTCTACTACACCCCTTTCGGGGCCCTCCGTTGTAAATGCAATATCAACTGTTGAATGAGAGACAGACACCCGCTAGCCACTTATACGGTACAAGCCGTATGTTGAGCGTGGAAACAGTCTCGCGTACGAATATGCGTAAGGTCGGTCCGGGCCGCTTCATCAAACAATACCGCGATATAAACAAGTACACATTAGAGGGTAACAACTAAGGGATCAATGTCTGCACAATACATGTGCGTACTGGCCGTACAACACTCCTACGCATAGATCGGCTCTAATACCACTGAATGGTTCCATGATGACAATGTCGTTTGAACCGTAAACAGTCGTTTCCCATTCCCTTTGCCACTCGATACCTAGTTCACCCGAGATTTAATCTACGGTATCTCCATACCTTCGTTCGATCTCGTTACCGATGAACTTGTTTTCTCATTTCGGTGTCGTTGCATTCTGTGACCCAGTCACACGCTTGCAAGCTTCGTTAATGCAACATCATCGAGATGGCCACATATGTATCTATCTGTTACATGGATTGGCAAATCCTAGTCTTGATATGTACTCCTCTACACGCTCCTTTGGGAAACCTGAGTAGCACCTTTTCGACCACCCAGTCATGGAGTGATACTTGATAACCATCTAAGCTCCCTCCAGAATGGTGATTTGCATTATCTCATAGTCTAAGGACAGGTCGCGAGGTTTCCTTAGTTTTATCACTAATGGTGAACTTTGTAACTAGATCTCATTAAGATACAACTGGTTGGGTCGTTTGTCTATCACATCATTCAACTAATGACGTGACCTCATGGTCAATTGGCATAAATGCCCATGATCTTGAAACCCTAGATCATCCTCATGACCAATGAACTAGTTCGCTAGAGGTAACTAGAGACACGGTTTGTTTACATACCACATGTGTATTAACGTTTCGTATTAATACAGTTATAGCACATTATGAAACTATTATGAACTAATTGAGATATGACAATAAAAACCTATTTATTATTTGCCTCTAGGGCATATTTCCTTCAGATAGTAATCCAAAGGGAGAAGCAGAATTCCCAGAAACTGGCCTTTGACCAACTACGCGCTGAACTCACGGTCCTTTCTGACAAGTGCCAGAAACTGAAGGAGTTAAATGCCGACTAGGCGAAGCTACACAGTGAAGGTCGCGCCTCGGCTAGGAAGCAGACAGAGATCATGAAAGGGATCTTGAAGGAAAATCGTATGGCTACGGACAAAATTCTCCAATCCATGACGGAGCGCTGGAACCTAAAACTGAAGCACGACATAGTACTGAAGGAGCTGGCCAATCTTAGGGAGGAAAACAGGTACCTCCGGGCCAGGCTCGCTTGAACACAACATATGTCTATTTAGTACTGAACTGCCTGGTTTATCCTCTGAAGTGGTGATTTTGTAAGCGTGAACTTAACTCTATGCACGATATGTGTGTTCGTCTGAAATTAGTTTGCTCGAGGATTGAGTTTGGCTTAGTTCGGAAAGCGCAACTGCAAGTCTTAGAATTAACTAGTTTCAGGCATTGGCACAACATAAATTATTCATCTCGAATTTCCTTTATCCTCTATAGTCTGTCCTTGTGCACCCACGCGCGCCTTGTTCAGTTCCTTCAACAGATCCACAATGCAGTACTCTAGCTTCTTCTTGTCTTCCCTGAGCTGATCCCTCTCCTTTTCTGCATTATGAATCAGCAACCTATGACTATCCTGAAGCTTCTTTGCAATTCCAAAAACCAAGCTCCCATCGATTCTGTTAGTTAGCTCTAACTGCAAATTCTCGATTTCTTGTTCCAGCTCCTTATTTCGTACCGACAGCTTGTAATTTTTTTCAGGTGCATCACTTACATCAGTAAATCTCCCCGACCTTTCCAACTCATACATCTCCCATAACTATGCCAAAAATTTCTTAAGTGCATCTGGCCAGTCAAGATTCACCCACTCTACTGCTTTACACACCGGGCCAACGTAAAAACACACACACACACACTATAGTGTTATGAACATGCACGATACATTTTACTTCATCTCGCAGTTGCACATAATATAAACAAACCTGATTTGTACTTCCCAAAAACCTTCTCCCAGTGTTACTGCCTTCGAATGCAACATATCTCCTCAGTTTGAGCCCATGGTCACATGGCACTTCTCCATCGAGATCTAGGCCCTCCCATTTGGAGTCGTAGATCGTCCGTGGCACCTATAGGTAAACACAAAGCTGAAATCGAACACGATTGCATGCACATATGGAGCTCAGATCAAGAGATTTACCATTGCCTAACCCTAGCCCGAGAAAACAGAGGAACTCACATCGTGGAAGGAATACTCGATGTCGGAGAGAAGGTTGTCGCTGCTCGACAGGTCGTCCTCGCCATTCAAGGACAGCATGGCGAATGCGTCGTCGTAGGCGATGGCGTCGGCATCGAAGAGAGAGAGAGAGAGCAACCCTTCTACCGCTGCAACAATGACTAAATTGGCATGTTACGATAGTTTAATGGATATCATGCCCTTTCCCTGGATTACTGTCTCCTGCCTGATATGGATTCTCTTCACACATTCTCATTTCAAATAATAAACCTGCACTCCCTCCATCCCAATTTCATTGCCTAACCAAAACATACCAGTATATTACATCATCTAAAGAAACAAAATCATGTCAACTACAAGGTACTTATGCACCACTTCTTCAGTCATTGTTTCACAAAACATTACATTACAATCTCTCAAGAAACATAATCACAATATGGTTTCACAAAACATCACATTACAATCTCTCAACAAACATAATCACAGAAACAAGTATATTACATCAACTCAAGAAACAAAATCATGTCTACTACAAGGTACTTACACATCACTTGTCCTGTCATGGTTTCGCAAAACATTACATTACAGTCTCTCAACAAACAAAATAACATAAACAAGTACAATATATCATCTCAAGAAACATAATCATGTCAACTACAATGTATTTGTGCATCACTAGTTCAGTCATGGTTTCACAAAACATTACATTACAATCTCCCAACAAACATAATAACAAAAACAAGTACGGTACGTCATCTTAAGAAACATAATCATATCAACTACAATGTACTTATGTCTTATTACAACAACGATGGTTTCCGTGAGTGAAATGTCCGAAAATCTCAACAGCTCGCACAACATTATATCGCAATCTCTCAACAAACATAATCACAGAAACACGCTCTAAATGAAACAACAGTCAATATTACAAATATAGGAAGGGGAACCCCGTGGTCCATATGACAAGCCCAGGGTAGCAACTCTCATCAGATCTCATCAACGTCGACCACCTCATTCTGTTTAGCCACTACAGGGGCATGTACATCCACTATAACTTGTTCAACAACATCAGAAATGGTACTAAGGAAGAACAACTTCATGGTTCGCTTCTTTCACCGCATAATCTCCATAAGATCTTCAGTATCCAAAACATCTATGAATTGCTGCTTCTTATGATGCCACCACCGGATTTTTGCCATCTGCTTAGGACCAATACTGATTTCCTTACCGATCATCTCTCTCATTTCACCAAGAGTTATGTTTTTGGAATCGACAGTGATCTCCACAGTACATGACAAAACTGGCTTATTAACTCCCTCATCAAGTTTTGCCATGTATGAATCCACCTCTATGTGTATACTGAACTTATCTAGATAAGAATCTATTGGTCTGTATTCTCTAGGAGCAGAAGCTCTGGCAGCAAGATCTCCAGCATCTGCATACATATCATTAATCATCACTTCAACTTTCACCTTACGATCAGCTGCACAACACTCCCAAACTATCTGAAGCTCATGGGAGTGCTCAATTTGCTGATAGGTATCATTCATGTTGCGCCACACCAATTTTGTCCTCTGTATAGAACCCCAGGGAATTCTAGCGGCAAGCATATCTACCAGCTGCGAAACAGACACAACCTCTTTGCAATTCACAAGCAGATGCACATCTTGCCCGAACACAACCCTCTCGCAACAAAAATCAAGTTTGATTAAAAAGCTATGCCTAATTTGATTAAAAAGGGGAACATTTCAGTTCATTCGGTTCTATTATGCCGTAACTAATCTACTTGTAAGATAAGGCACAGATAAGAAAAAATCACCTCTTGCTTTTCTCCCGGGTTTTTTTCTTTGAGATCTGGGTGCTGCATCCGCCCACCAGAGCCGAACAATCCGCCGCCGACCTTGCTTTTCTCATCAACCCGCTGCTCATAGGTACCTTGGGCGCAGAATCCTTGCTGGCCTCCTCGCTAACCGGGCTGAAGACCTCGCCGCTGCTACACGTTGAGTCCTAGACTTGGGCCCCGACGGATCCGAATCAGTCGGCGACATAGCTACAACCTTCGCCTTGCAAGACATGCTGGGCCGCCGCCATCGGATTCAGTGTCGGGGGAGGGACAAAAAAGGTCCTCCGCCGCCGGCAGATTTAGGGTCGGGGAAGGGAAGAAAAGGGATCGCCGCTGCTGACGCAGCAAGATTCAGTGTTGACAGTTAGGAAAGTACACTAATGGATTTGCCCGTACGACACGTGCAGGGTGGCGAAGAAGAGTGACCGATGAAGGAGGGGCACAACAAGAACTAGTGTTACGGAATATCGTGACTTAACGGGTGCAATTTGAAAATATTAGGTTTGGCCCTCATTCACTCGAAAGACCCCTCTCAGCAATTGGCGCCCCAACTTTTCGAATCGCGGTGAGAAAAATCAACTTGGGTACCACATTGCCTGGGAGACCCAACTTTCGGGCCGCAAAATGATATTCTCGCTGGATGCGGGCATTTTCCGAGTAGTGAATTGTTGGTACTGGAAGCAGGCTTTTTTCCGAGTTTAAACTGGTTTAACAATTGAGCTCCGTTGCTCGGCAAAGTTTCTGTGCTAAAAGTTAGCCGGCTCACAAAAGGGATAAGGCGGAAATCCAGATAAACGATAAGTGCAGACAAAAAATACAAGTGCTTCTGCAAA
Source organism: Avena eriantha (assembly GCA_910589775.1). Taxonomy (NCBI): domain Eukaryota; kingdom Viridiplantae; phylum Streptophyta; class Magnoliopsida; order Poales; family Poaceae; genus Avena; species Avena eriantha. The sequence continues at coordinate 37,986 of CAJUXJ010001795.1, forward strand.
CATTTTAGGCACATAATATCAAAAGCCAAAAGTGTTGAATAGATAAAATAAAGCTTAGCAGTAGCAAAAGTATTATACTACTTATTTACAGACCCAAATTGTTTTCAGAATAACATATTGTTCTTTCTAATACTCTATGATGCAGGGGGAGAGGTAGGAGTTGCCGGCTCGCTGGATACATCGGCCTCATCTTGATAATGTTCCGAGATGTTCAAATCCGATATGATTTGATCATCGTCGAAAACTTCAGCTATTTCTTCAGAAGCCGGAGGCGGCGTGTCCACGAGGGTGAAGAAGTGAGTGTCGTAGCTGGTCAAATCAGTTACATGGCACCCATATCCGGCGCAGGAGTCCATGATAGCCTTGTTGTCTTGCTCCTGTTCGTCTTTTTCCACCTTGTAGTACCCTCTGGTTACTTGCCAGATTTCCATGTTTCCATGGTGGCTCATAACCATGGTGAGAGCGTTTTGCACTGCGGTTCGCGCGTAGGACATGTTCCAGTCCTGAACAAGCTACGACATATCCTTGGACTTATCTCGCACCTCAAAGCCGGACATGCTATGCAAGTCCGGAACCTTGAGAACTTCGCCAATATCTTCAAGGGATTGGTGGAAGTCATGCAACAAATGACCGATTTGAGTAAGCTGGTTGGTGCGAGATTCGGCAGAGGCTGAGTCCATCAAGTTCAGAGGACCTGCACATATAATGCAATGGGTAAGTCAAGAAAACCTGGACTCCAAAGAGTCGGAAGATGTAGATAAGTCAAAAAAGGGAAACATACCAAAGATGACATCGTCGACTTTGGCCTTCTCTTCCTGAAGACTCTGGAGTTCAGCCCAGAGTGCCTCGGAAATGTCCTTTTCTCTGAACAACTCATTGCTGAGATCCGAGATTTTCTTATCTTTTGAAGCGTAATCTTACGATCACGCTCCTGAGTGGCCATGGAGGTGGATTCGAGAATTTGAGCAATGCTCTTCTCATGATCTGCCTTAAGCTTATCCAGCTCTTGGCGAAGTTCCTTGTTTTCCACCACCAGGGTCTTAAGGTTCTTTGCCTCTTCAATCATAGCACATGACTGCTTTAACAGTGCTGTAAGTCAAAAGAACAACAGTTCAACAAAATATTTGATTGTGAAATACAAGACAAGGTTTGAGTTTCAGAATGTTTACCTTCGGCCTCATCCTTGGAAACCTTCAATTGTGCATTTTCAAGCCGGAGAGCTCTGATTTCTTTCCGCTTGTTGCAAACATTCTTCAACAAATCCTGGTTAAAGGAATATACTTTATGTAAGTCAGAAGTCTACTAAAGACTCGGGCTAATATTTTTACTAATATCAGCACGAGCCTTGGGGGATACACTAGTTCATTCTTTGGCATCCTAAGGAAGCATAAAACCGGATTTGATTTTCCAGCTTCATGCTTGGGGCTAGAGGATATGGTATGAAATAAGGAAAAACTAGAGTTGGAATTCCGACTTACATATTGTTCGTGAATGTGTTTATCTAAACTCGTATTCACTTTGGTGGCAACCTTTTCGGCGAAGGTTAGGCGGATCACCGACGCAGTTGGAAGCTCGCCGGACCTTAGCTTCTCGTCGCGAAGACGAACTTGTTCAAGAAGATCAGAGTGCTTGATATCCTCTACTTCTTGTGCTTCTTCTTTAGCAGAGAGAGTCTGGCTATCTAGGCATTGCCAGGCTAGCCGTTGAATCTCCTCCACAGACTTCCGAGAAAAGCCAAGTTTGGCAAGTCCCAGATTGTCCAGGAGATTCGCGGCGTAGGTCTCTGCCGAGGGATCATTAGCCAAAAAGTGTTCACCCTTATCAAAACCAGAGACACCTATGGTGATGTCAGTTTGCGATTCAAGGATCGTTGGCTCTGCTGGTTGAGCCGGATCTTCTACAACAGTCGGAGATGGAGTAATCTCCGGCGCTGCAGAAGGCTGAGGGGCAGGAGTCGGAGGAGCCACGGCAGGAGAAGCCAATTTGAGCTTCGAATGACGTAGGGGTTTCGAGGCAACTCCCTTCCCCTTACCCTTGATGAGATGTTTAGCTCTGAGAAGGTAATAGAACAAAAAACATTACATCTCGGAAGGAATTACGAGCAAAATACAAAGACCTTGTGAGGAAAGATTACCTCTTCACAACAGGCACTTCTTTTGTTCCAATGGCTAATGTCGGAGCCTTGCGTTTTCGAGGAATGACGTCCGGCATTGGGACCAATTCACCCTCATCATGAGATAACTTAGGAGGATATCCCTCAATAGGAGTGAACTGCGACTCGGGGAGGTCAGCAAGCTGAAAAGGAGAAGTATCTGAGTATTGCAAAATTAACATAAAGATGAGCACATGAAAAGAGTTGCTACTGAAGCTTACTGGCACAACGGGATCTTCCGTTGTATGCATGTCTAGGGACAGCTCTAGAATCTTCCTCTCGATCTGCTCCCTTATCAACCATCTGATTTGGCTTACATAATCATTTGGCTCTAAGGATTTTCGGCTGATGCGGAGGGAATCTTTCTTCGACGACATGAGGCAATGCATCAGTCTATCTCCATGATGTTGATGAGGTTGGATCCGACATGCCACCCACCATTGAACCAAGTCGGACCCTTTTAGGCCCTTGTGCTTTATCAGATATTCGATCCGCCTCTTGGCGAGAAGCAGATCGTCACTAAGAGCCGGAGCGAGCTCGTCCCAGCACTCTTGGGGCATGGCGACTCAGTCGACAGAAGCCGGCAAAGCATGATCTTTGCCGGGAGCAGGAATATCTTTGTAATAGAAAAAAGTGGATGTCCATTGTTTGATTGAGTCACTTGCCATGATCCAAGGATAAATGCGCTCTCACCTAACCGAAAAACTAATGGTACCGGTAATATAAGGATTACCGGCAGTTATGGAATTTCTCCGGACATGAAAGTAGTATCGGAAGAGAGTAAGGCTCGGCCTAATGCTGAGATACCCCTTGCACAAGGAGGCATACGGACTCATCTCTAAGATGGAGTTCGGGGGGAGATGGTGGAGATGAACTCTGTAATGACCTATAACCTCGGAAAAGAAATCAGAGGGAGGAAAACTCAGACCTCTGTCAAGGTGGGTGCCAAAGTGCACTCGCTCGTTTTGGGGGGGTTGGGGACGGTTTTGCTGAAGCCGCTCCGCCAGTCGCCGGCGCGGAGGAGCCCTTCACCTTCAATGACACAGTGCTTAGGGTCGTCGAGGACGCACGGGATCCAAACCCCGCGGTAGGTCTCCTTCTTCACCGCTGCCGCCGCTGCCGTCACTGCCGAGCCGGAGGATGATGCAGAAGCCATTCTTTTCGGTGCGCCGGTGACCTTAGATGGGCGGCACTGGAGGTTTTTTGGGGAGCAGTGGAGCTCTAAGCTCGTGGGAGGAGTAGAGGAGAAGGAAACGGCGTTGAGAACTGGTGAAGAAGATAGGGAAAGGAATCCACACCACTTATATCCGCCAGACGCGTCAAGATTCGTGTAAACGCTACAGTGAACATGCCACCCATCGTGGAAAGACTTGGAAACCCCCGCGCGATGATTATGCCACCTCGATCTCCACGCATGCATTGAAATGGCGCCTCAGTTACGCGAAAGGTGGACCCACCAACGGTCGTGCTGATAGGAATGCCTGTTAGTGATGTGACTTGACCATGACTGTTGTCAGGTTACGTCAGAGACCAAATTCCTTCTTAGTTTGAATTTCGAGCTGGAAATCTGAATAAACGTACTCATAGGTCCGACTCATTTTTTGAGACCCGGATCATATATTTTGTTTTGAAGTTTCAGGAACCCTTCAAGATTCTGCAAGTCGAAGATCAAGCTAGATGATGATGAATCTGACTTTGGATCTTGGAGGCTTCCGGGGGCTGCTGTTGGGGATATACTTTCTGGGTATCCTCACAGTACCTCACTGACCAGGGTGCCCAACTTCGGGTTAGAGATTTGCTTCACGGGCGGCCCAGTCAGGGAGAAGAGACGGAGTCTAGTCCGGCTACGGGAAGGCCCATAAGACATACCGACATAGGCCCATAGTGTTACTTGTAGTTCAAGATGTACTCTGTAACCGACTCTTAGTCGTAGCCGGATAGATCTCTCTTGTGAATCCTAGGCCGGATATCTATATAAGCCGTCCTAGGGAGAGCCTTTAGGGCACCCTCACAATAGTCTACAATCTCAACTAGCACATGCGAAACCCTTGTAACGCATATTTTGGCTCTGCCGTATTACTGGATTGCTAGCAGGAGTAGGATCTGTCCAAAGCCGACGATTCGAACCTGGGTAAACTTGTGTGCTCACCGTCCTGGAACACCATACGTCTCACACCCCTCTCTTCCACACGCCTCGAGGACCCCCTCATGGCGTACTTGTCATCAATCCGACAACATAGATGGTTTACCAAGCATAGCATCATGGCTATCCATTATTTTAACAAGGATATTGTTTTGCTCATTTTGTGAGTCTATAAAGGACTTAAGTGTTTCTTGGAGACTACCATTACTTGTTCCCATAATATTATTAGAGTTACCTGTAGGGCTAGAATAATGTTTCTGAAAATTAGGATTATAATTCTTCTTCCATGTAGGGTTATAATCATTATGAGATATGAAGCCTATTTCTTTAATATTTGATTCTGGGATATCTCTTACCTGGTTTTCCTTACCTTTTATGGCTAATATGAGCTCATATAGCTTAGCATTGAGTTATTCATTTTCTTGTGGTGAGACATAGTTCACCTTCTTCGTGTTTGATCTATCCACATGCCACTGGGCATGGTTGTCTTGCATATTGTCTAGCAACTGCTTTGCTTCGGTAATATGTTTGCCCATAAATGTTCCTCCAGCTGCAGTATCAAGCATAGAATTAGATAGAGAATTAAGAGCATTATAAAATAAATGAAGAATTAACCAATATTCCATCCCATGACTAGGACAGTTTCTCATGCATTCTTTCATCCTCTCCCATGCAAGCGCTAGCGACTCACGCTCTTCCTATCTAAAACTAGTAATATTAGATCTTAGTTGCATAGTCTTTGCAGGTGGAAAAAATTTAGTCATAAATAAAGAAGTACACTCCACCCATGATGCAATAGTATTTCTAGGCAAAGGTAGAAACCATTCTTTTGCTCTTCCTCTAAGAGAGAAAGGAAATAAACACAATTTGCCCACATCGGGGTCAACATCTTTTATGCGCATATCACATATTTCAATGAAAGTATTCAAGTGCATACCTGCGTCCTCAACTTCAGAGCGTCCAAATTGATTCTATTGAACCAAACTTAATTAATGGGGCTTAATTTCATAATCATCAACATCAATTGCTAGCTGAGTAATAGGAGTATGCACATAATTATTATTGAGAGTTGCAAACTCCCCGAGCTTATTTTCAGCCATATTTCCTATGTTTTTCGGTTTTCTTAAACAAATACTTATGATAGTAAAAACAAGAAATTTGAGACTAACTATTTTTTTGGATTTTCAAATAAAGACTGAAAGCAAACTAACAAAATTAAAAACAAGAATTAAAACTAGCAAGGTTCCTACTAACCTCACCGGGGTAGCTATTGCTTCCCCAACAATGTCGCTAGAAAAAGGGTTTGTACATTCGATCCGGATTAGGAATGTAGTATAGCTCTTTTTCCCTAGTAGACTTAGGTTATCAAATCCTCAGGAAGCAGAAAGCATAGTGAAGTTACTTTAACGGACCTTCGGGAGTTTTAGAATTATTTTTGTGTTCTACGGAACCAAGACTTTGCTGTCTTTTATTGTTGTCGATGATGGAGAGAGAGACTAGGGCTTTAGGTTTAACTTGTATCTGTGCAAAACATCTGATGGGAATAAAAGATAATAATAAAGTATGCATGTAATTGTTAGAGCAAGATAATTATATGTGGGCAGTGCATCCAAAATTGCTATTGCCTCTGCAACCGCTTATAGCAATAACCTACTAGTCTCATCCATATAAGAAAGAGAACTAATTATATGCATAGTGATATCACCGTTAATTCCAAGTAAATCCCTCACATATAGCCGTACAACACCTTCTGTCACTAGGGTTCCCAACCTGCAGATTAGTCATTACTCATACTCCCTATACCTGGCTTAATCCTCGGGGTCTTGGGTACCTGGCAAGTCCTTAGATTGAGGCAAGAGAGGTTACAATAATCATCATGTTATACAAACTAATACATGATCCCATCTATAATAAATAACATGCACAAAAGGTACATGTCTAGGCTAAAGTCCTTAGCCCAAGGAGAATTACTCACGCATAGAGATGAAATCAACAATCATATACATTGTAATGGAAATCATGAGATTGATAGCAAATAGTCTTACAATGTCACCAATCGAAGATGAGATCTACTATTACAGGTGGTGGAATATGGCTATGGTGGTGGAGAAGACTTTGGAGATTAGATCTAGGTCTATTCCTCCGGTGGCTCTTAAGTGTTGTGGATGGATTTCTAGGGCTGCTGGCAAGGCTTTTCTCATCACTTGAAGCCTCTTTATATAGGGGTCCCTTCATGAAAGTTTTCTTGTTGACCTAGCGGTGTCTATGGCAACTATACGACCAGATTTTATTCCCACCGTATAGTTGGTCGTTAAAGCGTCTGTCTCCACTTCACGACCCCTGGTTTTTTCAGGTTGTTGGAAATCTCATTTCTTTGACTTTCATCTTGTGATTCGCATCATCAAACGTCAATATCTACGCAGGGAAAAATAGAAAGAAAGGATTGCATACCACTTTGATCATTAGGTATTAGTGGCAGGGTTTAGAGAGATATTTCATCAAAAATATGAATAATATCCAGTTTAAATGTGGACATAGATGGCTATATTTCACAGCCATCACCTACCATCCGACATCCTCCATGATGTGCCAAGTGTCACCTCCTATGATGAAAATGACGATGTAGAATCTAGACGCTTATCTATGGACCTACTCGAGGAAGAACATGTCTTGGCATGCCAGAGATCCGCCATCTACCAGAAGAAGCGACACAACTACTATAGTCTCCATGTTCGACATCGCTCATTTGAAGAGGGGGATCTTGTGCTTCGCCTCAAGCAGAAAAAGTCACACAAACTATCCCCGCCTTGGGAAACCATGATTCGGGACTATGATAATCATTCCATAAAATCCATTCCACTCTTGATAAAAGTTTTCTCCAAATGTTTCAAGAAAGTTTGTAATGTTATATTTAATCTGCATGATTTTAGTAAAATGAGCAATATTTATGCATCAATTCTCATATGCAATATTCCTAGCTTTTTATAGTATGATTGGGTAATGATTGTAACCAAGTAAAAGCATTATCTTTGAGAGACCAGAGAAAAAGTTTAAGGAGCACAAACTCTATTGGTAATATTGCTGGTTTAAGAGTAGCACAAAGATCATAGACCTTCTTCAAGTGATCATTGGGATCTTCCTCTTCTTTTTATGCGAAAGAAATTTCTTTAATCATATTAATTAGCTCAGGATATATTTCAAATTCCTGGCTTTCAAGATCAGGACAAAGAATATGCATTTTTCTCAAGTGCCTAGATGGATTCCCATATTCTCCCAATGGTAGCTCAGGCTCTTCGGCCCCTGGGTGTTGGTTAATTCTACCATCAAAGGAATCAAAATGTTCACGTCTATAGCACGTGAGTTAGAAAATCTTTCGATAAATTCTAGGCATCTTTTAGTTGGAATACGGTCAATATATGGAGGTAAATAAGTTTTTCTAGATCGAGTGGTACCTCTGTCTTCAACGGAGATCATGGATGTTGTCAACAATCAATTATGTCAAGAAATAACACTTAGCGCTTAGCTCCGCAGCAACGGTGCCAGAAAATAGCTTGATGGCCTGGAAGTGCACATGATCGTCAGAGCATGTTTTCACAGAAGTATTAATTCCAATTTTTATATCGATCCCAATAAGGAGCCTAGGTAAGTGTTTTATGCGGCGTTTCTGTCGCACCCAAGGTGTCACCTATCTCGAGTGAATTGACTGCAATTGTTGAAGGTGGAAAGTGGGTGAGTGAATAATAGAGGGAACTTGCGTAAAGGAAAAAGCGAGAATGAAATAACATAAAAATAAAGACGAGAAAGGTGTTCAAGGTTCCTACAGATGAGAAGTTAGGAACGGAGAGGAATGGCTCATGGTAATAGTGAAGGTGCTAGATGAATAAGATTGTGATATTTCTTATTTGTAAGTGAGTAGGCAAGTAACCCATATACCGACTGGATGTCCTCATGGACAATTCTTCCCAGTCCCAATGATCCATCTGTCTGTTACCACGGCAATGCTCAACACAATAATTAAGGTCTTCCGACCAGATCAAGGCTTTAATCTTGATAGCTCCTTGTTGTCCTCGAGTAGTACTAGCTCCTCATTCATATCGGCCATGTCACTCGGGGGTCACCAATTTGCTAGCATACAAGTTCATACCTATGAGATCTCTGGATCATGTTACACGAGCCCTTAAATATGATAACAAGCATTGTGCAATCATATATATTCATCCTCTCAATTTAATACACAACACATCTCACCAATCCCCTACTTCTCCCATACCTATGGGGATTAACTCAAAGGCATAATTGTATGGCAAATGGAAATCATCTCAAATTTATTGTAGCAAGCCCCAATATCGATTGAAGCTCAAATCAAATACAAATCAAGGTAGATCAAAGTATCAAACCATAATCTTACAAGTGCCAATCTCTCTCTCTATAAGTACAAATGGGGGTGATGGTGTAGAGAATAGTTTAGAGGCTATAGATCATCAAAGAATGAGACGGTGTTCTTATCCTTTTCCAGATCTAATATCTCCTCTTCTAGATGAGTTTGCGGCGCCTGTGTTCTGTTTTTCGTCGTCGCCCCTTCATGAATGTTGCTTGTATTGATATAACAGAGCTGGTAGCAGGTCGTACATGCGGACGGTACGGGCGCACCCTGACTGTACATGTGGACATTACGCGCTCGGATCACCTCCAATGAATGGGGATCCATTTGGGGATTTGCTTCTTTTGGTGTAATTAGCCCATAAATGCTATTAGATCTTCCAAAAAAGTTCATTGCCTTAAAACCATCACAAGAAATCAAGGATTCGCTAGTTGTGATGTTAACGTTAGTAAACAGGGTAAACTTCAGTGAAATACGACAATAAACAAGAGGAAAAACAATGATAAAAACTGTTGAAAGTTGGAGCTATCAACTTCCCCAAGCTTAGCTATTACTCTCCCTCGAGTGGAAAGGCTATAATTAGTAATAGCGAGAAACTGAATCAAGAGGAAAACTCATAAGTTCGAGGTTGTATCATATTCCATTGTCTCAAATCCCGCAACCTTAAAAATGAGCATAATATATCTGAACAATTGCACTTAACTTCGCTTCCTAACCGCAAGTAACTTGCTAGCTAATAGTTCTTAAACTCAAAAGAGACTATCAAAAATTTGGCTAGGCTTGCGAATCAATTCTTCTCAGCGCCCCTCTTTTATGCGAGTAAAAATATTTTCATGCGAGGATGCTTTCAGTCAAAATTAAGGGTGCACAAGTAGATGTCAAAAGAAGGATAAACTTAGAGCTTTTCATTAACACCCACTTTGAAAATTGTGGCTATCCAACACCCCATATTTTGCTTGTTTTTCAAGAACTCAAGTTTCTTCATTATAGGTGGTGAGGTGATACCAATGCTCTCATATGTATTGAATATTTTCAGCTCATATCTCAAAAATAGTTCTCTTTTTATTACTCGAGTACATGGCCCATGGAACTAAAATTTTGCCCATCTCAGCAATGCTGTCAATGTCTATCCAACTCGTAACCGAAATCTGAGATGAACTGAAGATCGTTCATAGGACATAGGAGTTGTTAGTTCCATGAAGTTTAGGTACTCTCATAATTATTTTTCTCATGAAGTATCTCTTTTCAGCTGATCAAAAACAGGTTTGGCATCTCCCTCAACCACCATAAAAAGTTTGTTCCATCAAACAATTCTTTTTAGAAGGTATTATCAAGTAAAATGATTATGATGAGGGGTTGAGTGCTACTAAGATTAATCCCTGAAGAAAAAAATGGCACCAAAGTTGTCAATAGACACTTTCTCTTGTTCTCAAAAGTTTGGAACTTAATCCAAAGGGTTGTTTTCTAACCGATAGTAATTGTCATAAGTCTAAACCAAAGTAGTGACATTAACCTTTGAGATCAAGGCCTAAAATATAATGAGCTAAGCGTGGAGTAGAACTCAAGTGCAACCGAACATACACAATATGTTCATGAATAAACTTACCGAAAGACGGAAAAATAGGAATATGGTACCTCTTATGTTGGGCCCCGGGATTAATCCTCCGAGATACCCTGTTATGCATACAACCACGATCCCATGATCAGTTAGTCGTGGCACATAACCGACAAGTATCATTACAGCATCCGAGAATATACCGAATTACAAGACTTACATAAATGTCGTTATGGCTACATCAATAATCAACAACGGACTTCATCACGCGTAGAGCCCGAGCCATGCCTTAACCTACAGGCAACTGACTGGGAGAACGTCCTAGCTCACATAGACGCCAACGCCCTCTTCCTCTTGATATCTGGCCAAGTTAATAGCCACGGACAATGCCAGTGAGTACTTTGAATGTACTCGCAAACCACCTTAAGAAAATAGTAATCACAGAAGGATATGCATTTTGGCTGTGGTAGTAGGAGGTCTCCAAGAGGGGTTCTTTTCTAAATAGTTTCTCTTGTAGATATAGCATCTACATATCTTTGTTGATATTTTTTGTAAACCATTTTGGAAACCGTTTTGAAAAGTTTTGGAAAACACTAGGACTAGGTCACCCATTTGTTTCCCTCTCCCGGTTGTCCCACGACCAAACTCCTTCCATCCCTCTCTGACCATCCCATGGTCATAACAGGGATCATGTCCGACCATCCCATGGTCAAAACATTTCCAAAACCATTTTCTTTTTCGAAAACCTTTTTGAAAACAAAACCAGCACCGCTCTACAGCAACCTTCCCAACCGTCCATGACCACAGACATGGCTATTCGAATAGATTTACACTCTGCAGAGGTTGTACACTTTACCCACACCATCCGAGTACTCTACCCTGATCTTCACCTATCGTGGGTTGAGTAACCGATCAAGACTATCCGGATGCCCACTCCAGGATAAGTGCCTACCCTATGAGTGTTAATCCCCTCAACACCGGGACGTCAGGCGAGGACAAACCGGAACACCTCCCAGGTGTCCTTTCAATGAGGGGCTCATAGTAACGCGTGGAGGTCTACCGACCCTTTGTTCCATCTCCAGGTCGATGTCCCACATGGACCCTTACGTGCGAAGGCCCACCCTCTAGGGAATTTCGGTCCACTGTAGTTGTTGCGAGGCAACTTATACCACGGTAGACAAACATCAAATCCAACCCTGTCCCATTCCAGATTAATGTGGTTGCATGGGTTAATTGTTCTAGAAAACATGCAGAGAACTAGGTGCGTTTTCGTAAATCTTTTTCCTCCGGTTTTCCTTCAGCATTTTGTAAAACAAAACCTTTTTCTTTCTCAACATCTCCTGGGAGGTCCCACCTCCATAAAACATTTAGTAAAAGTTTTTCCGGGGTCTTCCCATCCTCTAGCTTTTGCTTCGGCTAAATCGGGGTTTTCCAAAGGGGTATGGTGTAATACACCCTCTATTCTACTAGGGTCAAGTGGGTAACACCAAGGGGATTGTACTTAGTAGTACAAAGGTATAATGGTTCGGAGGAGCCAAACCACTACCAAGTATACATCAACATATAGTAAAACAATGCAGCTTTAGTAAACAGTAGATAAACCATGCATAAGTACAATAGTAGGACAAGGCTTATGAGCAAGAAGGTGGCCTGCCTGAGATCAGCAATATGGCATAATTGTCCCTGGACTTCTTCTAGATAAACCATAATAACCAATAAGAATACCCATCCTCTATTCTCCGATTTCACCGCAACTATCGTCGTCAAGGAAGCACATGCAAGCAACCCAAACCACAATCAACACAAGGCATACAAACTACCATACATACAGAAATCAAAGATTAAATAGAGTTTATACACTATTGGGTCTTAGGGAGAATGGATTAATGCGATTGACCTTGACTTGGGAATTAGGGAAGAAAATCCCTTAGGATTTATAGTCTAGCAATTACTTAGGAGATGGATTTTGGACCAAGACATATTCTGTATGATACTATTGTGTGAAAATGATACCAACGGATAGCATTTGATAAAATGAAACCAACAAAAGTGGTTTCACTATTTTATCGCTTTTCTTTATTTAGTTATGATTTTTCTAGTGAAATAACTTCTAGTTTTAGGGAATAATTCACCAGAGAAGTTCTGGACCTCCAACAATTATTTGCTTGGTTGGCTAGGTAGGGTTTGGTGTACCTGTTCACTGAGAGTTGGAATCAAGTCAATATAATTACCAGAATGCCCTCGGCAAATTCCCAAAGGCAGTTCTATAGACAATTTGTCTTTTTCATCAGATTTAATCTATAGCAGATTTTGAGTTGATTCCAAGGAAACATGGTAGGTCTGGAGGATACCTTTCTGTATAAATTGGAATCAATATTTTTGGATTAGCAGAACTACTGTAGTGAATTTAGAGGTGATTAAACCATGTAGAGAATAGTTTAATTCACAGAGTAATATCCAACACTCAATAACTCATGAGCTCCTGGATTTGGATAGGCCTTAGTGTACCACATCACAGAGAGTTGGAATTGGATCAATAACTATGGTGGTTTGACCCAGAGAAATTCCTAAAGTCAAATCAAAGCTATGTTTGTTATTTCTACTAAAGACAACCTATTGTCCACCTTGGCCTGGGACCAAGTCCATGAGATAGGCATAGGTAGTACCTACGAGGGGCTATTGGTTTTACTCTAATTGGAGATGTGAATCTCCCTTAGGGATTTAAAGAGTGTTTTAAACATTTCTGGGAAATTGATTTAATATATTTTAATCCATTCATATATTGAGCTAACCAAGGGCATTTGGTGTTAGGGAAAACTTCCATGTATTTAATAAAATTTAGATCTAGGCTAAATATGGTACTTTCCATTTTTAATTTGAATTAATCCAAATAGTCTAATAAACCGAGCTAGAAAAAAGGAAATTAATAAAAGCCGAGGGCAGAGGGCAGCTGGGCTGAAAGCTTACGAATACGGGTTGCGCAGGGGAGATCCGGCACGGCTGGGCTTGCAGGCTCGGCGGGAGACCGTGGTTCAAACCCTCGCTGCGGGTCTCGCTGGTCAGCGGGGGTGGGCGGCGAAGTGGTATGGGGAGCCGCTGGCCGTCCGATCAAAACCGGATCGACGGTCACGCTCCCTTCTCCTTCCTCGTGACAGGCGCGACGACGGGAACCCTAGCTGGTGTCGGGGAGACACGGGGGCCGCTCACCGGAGCATCACCGACAGCGGGAAGATGGCGGGGAGGAAGTGGCGCTCGATGGTGAGCCAGGGGAGGGGCGGGAGCGGCGACTTCCGAGAAGAGGCGAGGTGGCATGCATCCGAGGTGCGGCCGGCTTCGGGAGCTCGCCGGAGAAGGGCCGGGGAGACGTGCATGTCGACGACACGGGTGCTATGCAACGCGAGGGTCGGTGGCGGTTCTGGCGACGAGCGGCAGAGCTGGGTCTTGACGCGGGGATGCCCCGGGCATGAGCACGCTCCCGGAGTTAGTCTCGGTGGTCGCCGGAGTGGGTACCCGCGGTGGATAGGAGCCTAGAAAAAGGTAGGGTTAGACTTAGGGGGGTTCAAGGGTTTCTTAGAAGGGGGCATGCAGAGGAGAGGGAGTTGTGGAGAGAGCACTTGCTTGGAACTTGAGTAATGGCCGAGAGGCCATTTTATTCCTTCCTCGGCCATGGCAGGGCAGGGGAGAGGGAGTGGTTGGCAGGGGAGGTGAGTGGGGGTAAGAGGAGGAAAATGAGCCAGGAGCTGGGGGCCGGGGTGGCCTGTGCCCTTTTATCTCGAGTGGAGCGGCTCACGGTGGACATAGTCCATTGGGGCATGGGAGGGAGGAGGGAAAACCAGGGGGAGGATGCTGTGGGCGAGGGGAGGTGGTATCTAGCCTGGAAGCAGGTCAGAGCGAGCAGTGTGCCTCAGTTGCAAGGGCAGAAGAAGTTTGCAAGGCAAGACACTCATATGAGGCTAAGCACTAGTGTCCAAGCACTAGAGGACAAGATGCTACAGTAATTGCTACAGTGATGGTCGACCAGAGATGAATGCTGGGTGCTATGGAGGCTTTTTGGTGAAGGTTGATGAGGTTTGATGGAGTACTAAAGTAGGGTTTTGATCATAACCCAATATTGGCAAGGTTGATGATTATGAAGGAAAATACTTGAATTGATCTTGGCAAGATGAGTGAATGGTACTGGTGGGTAGATGAGGTCAAGGCATAACTCTAGGAATTATTTGGGATTTTCAGAGGACTCTAAGTCCACTTAAATCCATTTATTCAAACACTGCAGAAGTAGTTTCTAGAGGATCATTAGATAAATTTACATTGGACAAGTGGAGTTTTTGATGTGGGATGATTCCAAATGTGAGTGCACACTTAGGGGAATTTTCCCAAGATTTATTGAGGCTTAAAAGTATTTAAAACCATTATTATTCCATTTCAGCCATTTAAGGAAATGGGCATAAAGAAATAATAAAGCTCTTCAAAATTATTTATTTTTGAAGTGGGAAGGTGGGGTCTGATATGTGGGTCTCAATTGAGCAAAAATTTGTGGAAGTGTTTTGGCAAAAACCAAACTTTCCTTTATGAGAGGAGTTTTGGAGATTTTGCCAATTTAGGGAATTAAATAATTTTGGTCCATAATCAATATGTATAATTGTTGATAAATCTTGATGATCAAGGTAGATGATGTAGACAAGGCGCAGCAAGAATTTTGAACCTTAGGATTGGAGCATCCAAGTTGATTTTGGTGGAATACCCTAGATTAAGGATCTATGGTGATGTTAATTTCATACCATTAAAACCAGGTTGGATCATGGAGCTCAGAGCTCTCCTTGGGGCATGGGGTGGATGGATGGATATAACAAGTGATGTAGATTGCAATGGTGTAGGGGTTTGAGCTTGATACTACTTGAGCTCACCAAGGCAAGCTTTCAAACTTTGAATAAAATAAGCCTGCCAAAGCAGATTATCAACTAGCCTTGAAAACCTTGTGGGTGTCAACAGCTCAAGGATCCAATCGGAACAGGTGAAGCAGGTAATGATAGACCTATATGAGTAGAACCCAACCATGCAAGGAGTTTGTCCATAGAAGGTTGGAGGGTGGTGTGAGCTTATAGCAAAGTAGGCATGTTGACTAGATTTGCAGGAAAAGTTATCTTCTTGCCTGTAAAACCATCAAGAACAAGTGGGTAGGAGGATGATCTAACCAAGGGAGAGATTGGGCCTTGTTAGTACATATGATAGTTAACAAGATGGTCCAAGTATATTACCAAAAATGCACAAGGGTTGAGAAAGAGAGGCATTTAAAAAGGTGTTGTTGAAACAGTTTCCAGACTTAGTCAAATTTGGCAGATTGAGGGTTTTTGACTAGAATGTTGGTGGAGATGATTTTGAGGGGTGGCAAAGTACTCAAGCATCATCAATTATATGATATCGAAGAGTAGATTGAGTATAAGGGATCCATGCTTGCTATTGGTCTTCAAGGACTTGGAAACATCTAGAATGGAAATCTTTAGAATGGATCTGGTTGAGGGTTTTAGATGATCAGTTAAAGGCTAGGGATCATATCTGGGTCTGCATTCTTGCTTAGGGATTGATGATTGGGAAACATCTTGATCCTAGTGATGAGCTCCTAGAGTGGCTCATACTACTTCCTAAGCAAACAAGTCAAACAGCAGATCAAAGCAACTCATCAGACAGCAGATCAAGGCAACTCATCTTATAACCTAAGAAAACCTACTACTAGGGTTACCATCAAGCCTAGCTTGGGGTAAGGATGGGTATTTTGAATATGTTGGAGTTTGAGCAAGGTAAGGTCCTTAGTATCTTTACCAAGAGTAGACTTCAAATGCTTCATAAAAAGGTTTTGTTAAAACTAGAGATATGAATAGTAGAAGGTTTTGTCTTGAAAACATAAGGAGATTATGTTATATAGATCTCCATAGTTTTATCAATATAAGCTACTAAAATAGTTGGTTTGCAAAGGCTTCTTGTCTTAGGTTTTGAAATGCCGGAACATTTGAGAATATGTATAATGAGCCAGGATAGTTTTGTTAAATAGCTTTTGTCAACTGATGGTGAGGTAAGGAGCATATCCTCTAATACACATTCATATGCATAAGCCTATCCAAACAACGAGCAAACACTTCAGCATGAAACAAGGCAAAGTTTTTGATTTTTGCATTCTAGACAACTAATCAGGGTTGCTGAAATTGGGATGTTATAGACCTTTCCCCCTTAAAAGAATCTCATCTCGAGATTCCAGAGAAGTAAGCTTAGGGGATTTAGCGTCGAGTTTGTACTAGGTATCTTACGTGTACTATCTTATGGACTCCGTCTTTGAATGTGACTACCTTGTCGATGAACTTGAGCTTCAGTCTTCTCGGAGGCACGGAGAGTTGAGCAGAGTCCAGTCTTGATTTTGAGAGATGACCTTCTTTTCCTTCCGAACTCTATATCATTTAGGGCTAAGACTGGGCAGACTCTCTTGATCCTGAACTCCACGGGGTACTTGTCGGAGGATACAATCTACAGCCTAGTGTACAACTCTACCTTGGGGGCGTAGCATATCCTATTTAACTATTTTTGGGTCGGGACTTCTGAGGTTACTCTTGGCAGAGGGTTATTCTATTTTGTGGAAAAGACGCAGTCTTTCCCCCTTAGGATTAAACTAGGGCAGTTCGGAGATAACGCATTCCTTCCTTCTTGACTTCATTCATGGAGGTTCTGAAGATTGTCGTCCATCCTTTTCCTGCGGTCGAGGTCTTCGGAAGGCTTCCGCGAAGCTATGGCCTACGGGGCTTCTATACTACCATTATCCATGATTAGCCTCGTGGACTCATTGGGTTCTCACGTCCTCTAAGCATTAAGGACCTAGGAGTTAGCGGTTCGGTGGTACTTCGGGTGGGTCTTCAATTGAAGTAGCGGAGGGACTTTGTAGAATCTTTAGTTATTTCCTCATCGGATACTCACGGTTTGTTGCTTGGCGAAAAAACTTCGGATCCGGGGACATTTGCTGACGTATCTTCTGGTAGACAATCTTCTGAAGATTTGAGTGGAAATATGCCGTCTTTCCACCTTAGAGCTTCACTAAGGTGCTTGAGTGGTGCAGATCTTCTGTCTGGGAGGTGCTGACCTGATGTTAGCGGATAGCTGCATCTTCCCAGAGTCTTGAGCTAGGGTCTTCGGGTGAGTCTTTATTTTATCAACCTTGGCGGTGCTGGTTTCCTAATGAAGCTTCCTGGAGTTAGCTCTGTGAGGGTTAGCGTTTAACAAGACTTCTTCTTAGATCTTCAGGTAGAGTAGAGGCATCCCGCTTTGGGGAATTTGTCTTCACTTGAGTTATTAGTGTTGCTTTTGCCCTATGTTCGACTGGTCCCGTTGTCTTCGCGCTTCCGAATCTTCTGTCTTCAGGGAATTGAAGTATTCCGGCCTTCTGGGGAGAAACTTTCCATCGGTTTGGGTAGGTTTGACTCTAATAGGTAGTCTCCTGAGTTGGTGAGAAGTTCTAATGTACCGAAGGTCAGCGTAGTTAGGTCTTCACTTCTTGCCTTGGTTGACTTATCTGGTGGTTTCTTGGGATATTGAGGATCCTTTGGTGATTGACTTCCGGCTTCAACGGGATTTCTTACTGTAGTAGACTGGTGATAAGGGAGTGTGGTGCCATTGACGAATTTTGAGAGGCGAGTTTGACGAGGTATGCCGTCTAGCTGAGGTGAGTTCTTCGAGTTGATTCGGACTTGACGATGTCGAACTCCTAGTTCTGGCGATGCTTTTCCTCTCATATACTCTCGAGGTTAGTCTAGGTCTCAATACCGACAGCTAACACAGGGCTTCCTGAGTTACTAGGTAGGTTATCGCTCCTTGAGTCACATTTTTAAATAGGTAAAGGCAAACCATACATACAAACAAGGCGAACAGAGCGAGGTGGTCGCAATGTCCGCGGCAAACAACACACATCAAACAACACAGGAGGCACTATAGGCAAGCAAACACGGTCAATGTTAGGGACCAAGGAGTTAACTACTCGCGATGTTGGGGAATCCTATCCTTAGGACTATTGACCCTAGATACCGTCTTTCTTCAGGTCGGACTCACTATCTTGCAGATGAAGTCTTTGTCATATCTTGGACGTTTCTTGATAGTGCAACACTCGATTTCTTCTGATGGTGAGGATTCCATTGTTAGAGCGATATTGTAGTCTCCTTGTGTTTGCTGGTGGTTGCTTGTCTTCCTTTTGTTCTCCTTGTCTTCACCGGATTGTAGACCCTATTCATTAAAAATTCGGAGGTTTGAAGTTTGGGATCAAGAGTTGGAGTAAACCATTTTCGAAAGCATTTACTTGGAGTAAGAGAAGAAGTAGAACTTTTTGAAACTCATTGAGAAACTAATTTTCAAAAGCCTGGGATTTTCAAAAAATAAGTTCCTTGTCCAGCGACCATGCTAACTAAGGTTCTCCTACAGTCAGGATGGCTCTGATACCAAGTCTGTTGGGCCCCCGGATTAATCCTCCGAGAATCCCTGTTATGCATACAACCACGATCCCATGATCAGTTAGTCGTGGCACATAACCGACAAGTATCATTATAGCATCCGAGAATATACCGAATTACAAGAATTACATAAATGCCGTTATGGCTACAGCAATAATCAGCAGCGGACTTCATCACGCGTAGAGCCCGAGCCATGCCTTAACCTACATGCAACTAACTGGGAGAACGTACTAGCTCGCATAGACGCCAACGCCCTCTTCCTCTTGATATCTGGCCAAGTTAATAGCCAGGGACAATGCCAGTGAGTACTTTGAATGTACTCGCAAACCACCTTAAGAAAATAGTAATCACAGAAGGATATGCATTTTGGCTATGGTAGTAGGAGGGCTCCAAGAGGGGTTCTTTTCTAAATAGTTTCTCTTGTAGATATAGCATCTACATATCTTTGTTGAATTTTTTTGTAAACCATTTTGGAAACCGTTTTGAAAAGTTTTGGAAAACACTAGGACTGGGTCACCCATTTGTTTCCTTCTCTCGGTCGTCCCACGACCAAACTCCTTCCATCCCTCTCTGACAATCCCATGGTCATAACAGGGATCATTTCTGACCATCCCATGGTCAAAACATTTCCAAAACCATTTTCTTTTTCAAAAACCTTTTTGAAAACAAAACCAGCACCGCTCTACAACAATCTTACCAACCTTCCATGACCGCGGGCACGGCTATTCGAATAGATTTACACTCTGCAGAGGTTGTACAATTTACCCACACCATCCGGGTACACTACCCTGATCTTCACCGATCGTGGATCGAGTAACCGATCAAGACTCTCCGGATGCTCACTCTAGTATAAGTGCCTACCCTATGAGTGTTAATCCCCTCAACACCGGGACGTCGGGCGAGGACCAATCGAAACACCTCCCATGTGTGCTTTCAATGAGGGGCTCATAGTAACGCGTGGAGGTCTGCCGCCCCTTTGTTCCTTCTCTAGGTCGATGTCCCACATGGACCCTTACGTGAGAAGGCCCACCCTCCAGGGACTTTCGGTCCCCTGTAGTTGTTGCGAGGCAACTTATACCAGGGTAGACAAACATCAAATCCAACCCTGTCCCATTCCAGAGTAATGTGGTTGCACGGGTTAATTGTTCTAGCAAAACATGCAGAGAACCAGGTGCGTTTTCATAAATCTTTTTCCTCCGGTTTTCCTTTAGCATTTTGTAAAACAAAACCTTTGTCTTTCTCAACATCTCTTGGGAGGTCCCACCTCACCAAGGTTTTATCATAACACATTTAGTAAAATGTTTTCCGGGGTCTTCCCATCCCCTAGCTTTTGCTTCGGCTAAATAGGGGGTTTCCAAAGGGGTATGGTGCAATACACCCTCTATTCTACTAGGGTCAAGTGGGTAACACCAAGGGGGTTGTACTTAGTAGTACAAAGGTATAATGGTTTGGAGGAGCCAAACCACTACCAAGTATACATCAACATATAGTAAAACAATGCAGTTTTAGTAAACAGTAGATAAACCATGCATAAGTAAAATAGTAGGACAAGGATTATGAGCAAGAAGGTGGCTTGCCTGAGATCACCAATATGGCATAATTGTCCTTGGTTTTCTTGTAGATAAACCATAATAACCAATAACAATACCCATCCTCTGATCTCCGATTTCACCACAACTATCATCATCAAGGAAGCACATGAAAGCAACCCAGACCACAATCAACACAAGGCATACAAACTACCATACATACAACAATCAAAGAATAAATCAAGTTTACACACTATTGGGTCTAGGGAGAATGGATTAATGCGATTGACCTTGTCTTGGGAATTAGGGAAGAAAATCCCTTAGGATTTATAGTCTAGCAATTACTTAGGAGATGGATTTTGGACCAAGACATATTCTGTATGATACTATTGTGTGAAAATGATACCAACAGATATGAGTTGATAAAATGAAACCAACAAAAGTAGTTTCACTATTTTATCACTTTTCTTCATTTAGTTATGATTTTTCTAGTGAAATAACTTCTAGTTTTAGGGAATAATTCACCAGAGAAGTTCTGCAGCTCCACAAATTATTTCCTTGGATGGATAGGTAGGGCTTGGTGTACTTGTGCACTAAGAGTTTGAATCGAGTCAATATAAATACCAGAATGCCCTCAGGAAATTCCCAAAGGCAGTACTGTAGACAATTTGTCTTTATCATCAAATTTAATCTACAACATATTTTGAGTTGATTCCAAGGACACATGGTAGGTATTGAGGATACCTTTCTGTAGAAATTGGAATCAATATTTTTGGGTTAGCATAGCGACTGTAGTGAATTTAGAGGTGATTAAACCATGCACAAAATAGTTTAATTCACAAAGAAATATCCAAGGCTCAATAACTCATGATCTCCTGGATTTGGATAGGTCTTAGTGTACCACATCACAGAGAGTTGGAATTGGATCAATAACTATGTTGGTTTGACCCAGAGAAATTCCTAAATCAGATCAAAGCTATGTTTGTTATTTTTACTAAAGACAACCTACTGTTCACCTTGGCCTGGGACCAAGTCCATGAGATAGGCATAGGTAATACCTACCAGGGGCAGTTGGTTTTAGTCCAATTGGAGAGGTGAATCTCCCTGAGGGATTTAAAGAGTGTTTTAAACACTTCTGGGCAATTGATTTAATATATTTAATCCATTCATATATTGAGCTAACCAAGGGCATTTGGTGTTAGGGAAAACATCCATGTACTTAATAAAACTTAGATCTGGGCTAAATATGGTACTTTCCATTTTTAATTTGAATTAATCCAAATAGTCTAATAAACAGAGCTGGAAAAAAGGAAATTAATAAAAGCCGAGGGCAGAGGGTAGCTGGGCTGAAAGCTTACGAATACGGGCTGCGCAGGGGAGATCCGACACGGCTGGGCTCGCAGGCTCGGCGGGAGACCGTGGTTCAAACCCGCGCTGCGGGGCCCGCTGGTTAGCGGGGGTGGGCGGCGAAGCGGTATGGGGAGCCACTGGCCGCCCGATCAAAAACGGATCGACGGTCGACCTCTCTTCTCCTTCCTCACAATAGGCGCGACGGCGGGAACCCTAGCCGGTGTCGCGGAGACGCGGGGGCGGCTCACCGGAGCATCTCTGGCAGCGGCGCTCGATGGCGAGCCTGGGGAGGTGCGGGAGCGGCGCCTTCCGAGCAGAGGTGAGGTGGCGTGCATCCGAGGCGCGGCCGGCTTCAGGAGCTCGCCGGAGAAGGGCCGGGGAGACGTGCATGTCGACGACGCGGGTGCTGGGCGACGCGGGGGTCGGTGGAGGTTCTGGCGACGGGCGGCAGAGCTGGGTATTGACGTGGGCACGCCCCGGGCACGAGCACGCTCCCTGAGTTAGTCTCGGTGGTCGCCGGAGTGGGTACCTGCGGCGGACAGGAGCCTAAAAAAAGGTAGGGTTAGACTTAGGGGGTTCATGGGGTTCTCAGAAGGGGGCATGGAGAGGAGACGGAGCTGTGGAGAGAGAACTTGCTTGGAAGTTGAGTAATGGAGAGAGGCCATTTTCTTCCTTCCTCGGCCAAGTCAGGGCTAGGAGAGGGAGTGGTTGGAAGGGGAGGTGAGTGGGGGTAAGAGGAGGCAAATGAGACAGGAGCGGGAGGCTGGGGTGGCCTGTGCTCTTTTATCTCGAGTGGAGCGGCTCACGGTGGACATACTCCATTGGGGCATGGGAGGGAGGAGGGAAAACCAGGGGGGATGCTGTGGGCGAGGAGAGGTGGTATCTGGCCTGGAAGCAGGTCAGACAGAGCTATGTGCCTCAGTTGCAAGGGGAGAAGAAGTTTGCAAGTCAAGACACTCGTATGAGGCTAACAACTAGTGTCCAAGCACTAGAGGACAAGATGCTACAGTAATTGGTACAGTGATGGTCGACCAGATATGAATGTTGGGTGCTATGGAGGCTTTTTGGTGAAGGTTGATGAGGTTTGATGGAGTATTAAAGTAGGGTCTTGATCATAACCCAATATTGGCAAGGTTGATGATTATGAAGGAAAATACTTGAATTATCTTGGCAAGATGAGTGAATGGTACTGGTGGGTAGATGAGGTCAAGGCATAACTCTAGGAATTATTTCAGATTTTTCAGAGGAT
Source organism: Avena eriantha (assembly GCA_910589775.1). Classification (NCBI taxonomy): domain Eukaryota; kingdom Viridiplantae; phylum Streptophyta; class Magnoliopsida; order Poales; family Poaceae; genus Avena; species Avena eriantha. The sequence continues at coordinate 60,822 of CAJUXJ010001795.1, forward strand.
TCTAAGTCCACTTAAATCCATTTATTCAAAAACTGCAGAAGTAGTTTCTAGAGGATCATTAGATAAATTTACATTGGACAAGTGTAGTTTTGATGTGGGATGATCCCAAATGTTAATGCACACTTAGGGGAATTTTCCCAAGATTTATTGAGGCTTAAAAGTATTTAAAACCATTATTATTCCATTTTAGCCATTTAAGGAAATGGGCAAAAAAAAAATAAAGCTCTTCAAAAATATTTATTTTTGAACTGGGAAGGTGGGGTCTGATATGTGCGTCTCAATTGCGCAAAAAGTTGGGGAAGTGTTTTGGCAAAAACCAAACTTTCCTTTATGAGAGGAGTTTTGGAGATATTGCCAATTTAGGGAATTAAATAGTTTTGGTCGATAAGCAATATGGATAATTGTTGATAAATCTTGATGATCAAGGTAGATGATGTATACAAGGTGTATCAAGCATTTGCAACCTTAGGATTGGAGCATCCAAGTTGATTTTGGTGGAATACCCTAGATTAAGGATCTATGGTGATGTTAGTTTCATACCATTAAAACCAGGTTGGATCTTGGAGCTCATAGCTCCCCTTGGGGCATGGGGTGGATGGATGGATATAACAAGTGATGTAGATTGCAATGGTGTAGGGGTTTGAGCTTGATCCTACTTGAGCTCACCAAGGAAGGCTTTCAAACTTTGAATAAAATAAGCCTGCCAAAGCAGATTATCAACTAGCCTTCAAAACCTTGTGGGTGTCAACAGCTCAAGGATCCAATCGGAACAGGTGAAGTAGGTAATGATATACCTATATGAGTAGAACACAACCATGCAAGGAGCTTGTCCATAGAAGGTTGGAGGGTGGTGTGAGCTTATACCAAAGAGGCATGTTGACTAGATTTGCAGGAAAAGTTATCTTCTTGCCTGTAAAACCATCAAGAACAAGCGGGTAGGAGGATGATCTAACCAAGGGAGAGATTGGGCCTTGTTAGTACTTATGATAGTTAACAAGATGGTCCAATTACATTACCAAATATGCACAAGGGTTGAGAAAGAGAGGCATTCAAAAACGTGTTGTTGAAACAGTTTCCAGACTTTGTCAAATTTGGCAGATTGAGGGTTTTTGACTAGAATGTTGGTGGAGATGATTTTGAGGGGTGGCAAAGTACTCAAGAATCATCAATTATATGATATCGAAGAGTAGATTTAGTAGAAGGGATCCATGCTTGCTATTGGTCTTCAAGGACTTGGAAACATCTAGAATGGATCTGGTTGAGGGTTTTAGATGATCAGTTAAAGGCTAGGGATCATATCTGGGTTTGCATTCTTACTTAGGGATTAATGATTGGGAAACATCTTGATCCTAGTGATGAGCTCCTATAGTGGCTCATACTACTTCCTAAGCAAACAAGTCAAACAGCAGATCAAAGCAACTCATCAGACAGCAGATCAAGGCAACTCATCTTATAACCTAAGAAAACCTACTACTAGGGTTACCATCAATCCTAGCTTGGGGTAAGGATGAGTATTTTGAATAGGTTGGAGTTTGAGCAAGGTAAGGTCCTTGGTATTTCACCAAGAGTAGAGTTCAAATGCTTCATAAAAACGTTTTGTTAAAACTAGAGATAAGAATAGTAGAAGGTTCTGTCTTGAAAACATAAGGAGATTATGTTATATAGCTCTCCATAGTTTGATCAATATAAGCTACTAAAATAGTTGGTTTGCAAAGGCTTCTTGGCTCAGGTTTTGAAATGCCAGAACATTTGAGAATATGTATAATGAGCTAGGATAGTTTTGTTAAATAGCTTTTGTCAACTGGTGGTGAGGTAAGGAGCATATCCTCTAATACACATTCATATGCATAAGCCTATCCAAACAACAAGCAAACACTTCAGCATTAAACAAGGCAAAGTTTTTGTTCCTCCTGATTTATGCATTCTGGACAACTAATCAGGGTTGCTGAAATTGGGATGTTACATCTTGCTGCTTTCTCATCTCCCACTTGGGTCAACTCCTCGCGTTTGTCTCCATAGCTAAATCACTAGGAGTGAATAACCTGTAGAAAAATCAAGGAGATCCGTGAGAACTTTGCACAAATCAAGATAAAAGATAGTCCAATATTTTTGGGTTTTCATTTATCAATGCAGACTAAAAGTAAACATGCACTAGAATGAAAACAAATAAAAGAAGAACGAAAAATATGAATGCAAAAGGTGGCGATGATTTCAACCTCCCCATGCTTGGCTCTTGGCCTGTCTGGAATCAAATATTGATGCCGTCAGCGGGCAGCGGCTGCTGGTATGGGAAGTTCGAATAGCGTCTTGGAAAGTCAGTCATGAAGGAGCTGAAGTCTTGGATGAGGTTGAATATCACTACAAGAAAAGTTTCATTCCGCAACGACTTGGCCCGATGGTATTCGTAGAAGGTGCATCTTTCGCGATGAAATTCTAGGCTCCGTCGTGGCTGATGGAAAACTTTTTTTCCGGTTTCGCGGCCCTCTACTACGACGGATCTTCTAAAAACATGGAGGAAGCTAGGCTAGCGCATGGCAGAAGCAAGATTTTCGTTTCCTCGTGTGATGTTGACTAGCCGAAGTTTTTTGAGGTGTGTGGGTCTTGGACGTCAATGTCTCTAGTGGACCATACTTCTTGGTCGCACCTCCCTGATTTGAACTCGATAATGTTGCTCGAGGCTTCTACCATTTAGTCAGGTTACTAGGTCCCACATGTCAGCCTCTCATTAGAAAGATCGTGTGTATGATGGAATTTTTTCCTTCGCTCGCGCTACCCTGTTCTGAAGTTGATAGCGCTGCTCGATGCATCTACAATCTTATCAACCTCCTGGGACCCACATGTCATCCTCTCATAAGAAAAAAACATGTGTATGATGCAATTTTTCCTTCGCTAGCGCTACCCCGTTCTGAAGTTGATACCGCTGCTCGACGCATCTACCATTTAACCAACCTCCTTAGCCCCACATGTCATCCTCTCATTAGAAGAAACGTGTGTATGATGGATTTTTTCCTTCGCTCGCCCTACCCTGTTCCAAACTTGATAGCGTGGTTCGATGCATCTACCATTTAATCACGATGTTGGGCCCCACATGTCATCCTCTCATTAGAAGAAACGTGTGTATGATGGATTTTTTACCCTCTGTCGGGCCTTCGTGTTCCAAACTTGATAACGTTGCTCGTTGCATCAGCCGTTTATTCAGGCTGGTGTGTCCCTTATGTCAGCCTCACATTAGAAGAATCGTGGGTATGATGGATTTTTTCTTCCCTAGCGCTACCATGTTCTGAACTTGATAGCGTTGCTCGACGAATGTGCCATTTGCTCACGCTACTGGGTCTCCCATTTCAGCCTCCCATTAGAAGAGAAACATGTACATGATGAACTTTTTTCTCGCTCGCGCCTCCCTGTTTTGAAATGGCTATGTTTCTCGATGCAGCATCTGTATAAGGTCGCACTGCTAGGTCCCACTTATCAGCCTCTCTGTAAATGAAACGTGTGTATGATGGACTTTTTTTGGCCATGTCCGCTATTTTGACCTTGGCAACTTGTTGGGTCCTATATGTCAACCAGCTCTGTGCAGGAAACGTGTCTATGCTGGTTCCCAGCTGACAACCTCTATTTGAAAGAAACGTGTGTATGTTGGAATATTTTTTCAGGTCCTAGATGTCAGCCTCAGAGTACAAAAAATTCTCATAAAGGCCGAATTAAAAAGATTCTGGACTAACTCGGGGCAAATGCCTTATTCGCCATGGCTTATATTCCATGGACTCACTCCTAAATTGAATGGGCTATGGTCGGTGGCCATAAGACCACGAAAGGCCGAATTAGAAGGTATTGGGATATGGTTGGGGATAATAGGCTAATTTCATGGGCTATGCTTGGGCCTGCTAGGTCCGACATGTCAGCTTCTCTATAAGGGCAACATGTGTATGATGGACTTTTTTTCGGCCGCTTCCACTGTTTTCACCGTGGCAGTTGTGTATGGTCTTACTGCTGGGGCCCTTATGTCAACCTCTATGGCATGTTCTGGCTTGTGGGTCCCTAATGCAGCCTTGTATGTTCTGTCTGGTGGTTCCCTGATGCGAGCCTCTCTGTACAAGTATTTAAACTTTTTTTCGAACCCACCCTCAAAAGAAACTCTAGGGACGCTGCATGATGGTGGGTCCGTGATGTCAACCTCTCCATAATGCAATATTCCTAGAAGAAAAAATGTAAACCCAATATACACACACACAAAGGGGATTCGAACAAAACACCTTCAAATCAAATAAACGTAAACTGAGTGCATTTCCACTACAACAAAGATATTTATAGAAAAATATCATTAAACTTTTATTAGTACTACAACTTCTATATTAGTCTTCTTAAAATATTTTGTGTGTCTATGTTTATCTCTTTTAAAGTATAAAAGGGCAGGGCTCCTGGCATCTCAATTTATAAAATACCACATAATGGGCTCTTTTCTTAAAAACATAGGTAGGCAGAGTTTTTTTATTATGAGAGGTGGGGGCAATACCCAAAAGGAAGAATCAAAAAGAGTTTGGCTATTGCTCTACGTGGGTTATATTCCATAGGCTATGCTCCATGGGCTTCATTCTCAAATTTCACTAGGCTGTGCTCAGCAGTCCGCTGACACTTAAAAGGCCAAACTAATATGTTCTCGGCTATGCTCCATGGGCTCCTTTCTAAAATTTCGCTGGACTGTGGTCAGCAGTACCTGACCCCGAAAAGACTGAATTAAAATATTCTAGTCTACTCCCTCCGATCCAAATTAATGTTATCGGATTTGGCTAGATTCAGATGTATCTAGTACTAAAATATGACTAGATATGTTAGAATCTAGACAAATGTGAGAACATTAATTTCGCTCAGAGGGAGTACTAGATTTCTTCTCCTGGTTAATAAAAATTGCTTTGTGATGTGCTCTGCCAGATTTGAAACAAAGACCTCAGCGAGGGCAGGGAAAAGCAATAATTCTTTTTGGCAGATATTCATGTCAAAATTCAGCAGTACAGAATAAGGTAGCAAAATTATCAATAGATTCAATGTTAATATTCGGGAGCACTTGACCAATTCAGCAGCATTTGAAAAGTGACCAATGCGGCAATACAGACAATGAAGTACAATACCAGTACATCCGTATTAGTTGCACAAATGCTTTAGTAATAGCAACAATAGAACATTTGAGAGATTTAATAGCTTTCCTGCTTGAAATTCAATAGTCGTATAGAGAGAATCAGTTATTGTTCCACCTAAAACAACCTTGGCCCATGATCAGTTTGTCCTGTTCTCCTAATAGCCTCAATCATTGGGAGCAAGCAAAACTGATGATCAAGTCTGCTTCTATGTGAATACCTGCTCCTTACATTAATGCCTGTGTGACCGCCCATAGTACCCCAAAGTGCCAAAGACTCGTCCAGATAATTGTAACAATGCTAAGTTTCAAAAGAAAAGCAAGATATTATGATGCACTTCATCTAACCAAGTACCCGTACATCACAGTTTGTTCTACAAAATATTGTACTAATAGTAACGACAGAACATTTGACAGATTCAATAGCATTTGGAAGATTCAACAATATAGAATAGACCATAAAAATACCAGATATGTTCCTGGTTCATATACAGCAGCACTTGACAGCGTCATCACAACATTTCAATCGGTTGTGGTAGTACACAGACAGTGACCAAAAGAATTGACAAATTCAGCAATGCAGACATTGAAATTCAATAGATGTAGCAAGGACTGATTTAAAAGGAAAGCGAGACCATATTCTGCACTCGACCGGTTGATCTGAACAAGTACCGAACAAAACTTTTGATAGATTAAGTAGCATTTGAAAGATGCAGCAGTACATAATGAGAAAGAAAAACATCGACAGATTCACAAGTCACATTTAGCGTCACTTGGACATATTCAGTAGCATTTCAAAGTGATTGATTCAGTTTGTCCTTTTCTCTATACACTCGATCATTGGAGCAAGAAAAAATGGCGATCAAGTCTGCTTTTATATGCATGCCTGTTTCTCACATCAATGCAAAGCCTCGTCAAGATTATGAGTTTATGACAAGGCCAAGTTACAAAAGAAAATTAAGACCATCTACTCCACTTGATCTAAACAAGTAGCAGTACATCAATATTAGCTCTATAAAATGCCAAGTTACAAAAGAAAAGCAAGACCATATACTGCACTTGGTCTAAACAAGTAACAGTACATTAGTATTTGTTCTATAAAATGCCAAGTTCCAAAAGAAAAGCAAGACAATCTGCTACAGTTGATCTAAACAAGTACAAGTACATTACAGTTAGTTCTACAAAACATTGAATTGTACGTACTAATAGTAACAATAGAACATTTGATAAATTCAGTAGCATTTAAAAGATTCAGAAGTAAAGAATAAGACCGAAAATATATCGACAAATTCCTAGTTCATATTCAGCAGCACTTAACAAATTCCCAGTTCATATTCAACAACACTTGACAGATTCAGTAGCATTTCAAACTGACCGAATTAGCAGTACACATACGATAATTGACAGATTCAGCAATGCACACATTGAAATTCAATAGATGTAGCTATGCCTGATTCAAAAGTAAAGCGAGACCATATTCTGCACTTCGCCGGTCGATCTGAACAAGCACCAGTATATAGTTATTATTGCAAAATAGATTACTAGAGGAAGAACTCCATAGAAAATACTCAGAACTACCTTAAGCTAGTAACCACGTCTCCCAAAATAATAAGTACAAGTACATATAGTAGGTATTACTACAAAATACATTAGCAGTAGTTGAACTCGATAAAAATCCTCCTAAGAACAACTACTAAGAATAGGTAGTAAGTCTTTCTAGCAGTTAAAATACTCCAACGAACATTAAGATGTGCTTATCTCTCTCATGAATCCTATTAATCCGAAGACAGTATTCCAGGGTGAACACCGACGGTTGACGAGCGACCATGTGTGACATCGGCACCGGCAGGAGCCACTGCAACTCATCGAACGGGATGTCGTCGGGCGACACGGTGCTCTCCGGCACGCATAACCCGGAATGTTTTATCATTCTCCCCTCAATCACAGCCGATGACCAAAACTTCACCATGTACCATGGTGACAAGCACGCCGCCGACCTAACGCATACGATGGATACGACGTGTCGCGTTTGGTGTGTGTCAAATCGCACTGCAAACACAGTACCATGGTCCCTGGATCCGATGATATCTACTATCCACATGCCTTTTGTCGGCAGAGGCTTAGAGGAGTACATGTGTGTATGGTCATAGCAGAAACTGCGCACCCTCATCGAGTGAGCTTCACAGAGGTGGGCGAGGAGCATCGCCGGCGAGGTGGTGAAGATGCAGCCATCCTCCATGTAGTTGCAAGGGTCGTGCGCGCAAGAAATCTTGTGGTTGTGGACCTGGCGGTAAGCGACCAATGTCCCGCAACCGTCGTTGGGCATCTTCTACCATTTCCACTGGTGACTCGGAGGTTCAACTCCTTGGAGCATGCGGCCAGCCGGACGGTGCTAGCCATACGCATAGCGATCTCGTCGAACACGTCAGCGCCGATGTTGCTCCATCCGCCGTACCACCGGTTGGGCCCCGAATCCGCCATCGTGTCCTGGTGGTTTGGGGGCGAGGCAGATCAATCTATGACTGTTGGGAGGTTTTGGAGGAGAGGGGTGGCGGCCTGGAAGGACCAATGTTGTGGGCGAGATGGTGAGGAAAATGAGTGAAGCGCGCGTTTGATATAATACCAAATACTATTGGAGATTGGGAAGACGGTATGGCTCTTTGAACGAGGAGTTTTTTGCGTGTTCCTTCGTCGGTCTTCTGCTGCAGGGCGTATCTGCATCGAGGAGACTTTAATTACTAGCTAGCTAGTGTAGCACGTCAATGTTGTCTAGTACTACTGTAGTAGCATCGAGGAATCTTTACTAATAGTAATTAGCTAGCTAGTCTAGCACGCCAACGCTGTCTAGTAGAATGCCATATCATCACAATATAAAGTTGTACTACTCCATAAAGTAGTAATCATAGGTAAAGCTGAGAAAATAATTATATATTCAAGCCGCTTCCATAAAGTATCGGGTGTATATTTGGTTCTTGTACTTGTGCATAACGTTCATTGGGCTAAAGTCTAGTATCAATAGAATCTCCTACTTCCTCCGTTTCAAAATATAATATGGTTTAGATTTTGTGAAACAAATGTATTTAGACATATTTTACTACACACTAAAAGTAGTGTGTAGGATCGGAGTAAACCAGACACATAATATGGTCTAGATACATTAGTTTCGCAGAAGTTAAAACATCTTATATTATGGAATGGAGTGAGTAGATGATAGAATGGAAAAGAAGATTCGAGGTTAGCAACATTGGAATTTGCTAGTCTTGATACAATGGTTAATGTTGAAAGTTAACCGTACACTATATAGTGGTAAGATAAGATAAGATAAATCTCTAAAAAATATGGTCTCGTCATATCAGCTTAACCAAAGACTAGTGCATGAGGCTATAATTGTTGAAGCCAAGGTTGTTTTCATAGAGTACAACCCTTACACAAGCATTGAGGTGATTGTTCAAGTGTATAACATGTGGTATGTAACCTCATGTTGATGCTAAAATTTCCATAATTCCCAAAAGAACTCTAGAATCGGCGGACTAAAGTGCATTATGCTAATGGTCCCAAAAAATATAGTCAAGTTCATATGAGTAAATAAACATAGTACCAATACAAGGACATGTTTCAAAAAGGACCAACAAGTTCAAAGCCGATGACTTCAGACAACCAAACAAAATAAACAGTTCAACATGGTCCAGACCTATTTCTCTAATTGTAGTTCCAACTATTACATATGGATTGCATTAGTACGTACTGTGGCAACATGTCTTGTTTCTTAGTTAAGCATGAGGCCGGTTCCAATCGACGACGTTCACGAAGGTTGGTACGAACCATAGCGGATGCGCATGATAACTCAGGCTGCGCCTCTTTGGAAAGCCATGCTACAGTTGGTAATATTTAGACACAGTTGCTTCTCATTAGATAACCTGAGGTAAGATCTACATCGCCTATGCGCATGATAAGCAGATAATTCACTACGAGGAAAAGAGAATATGATCCAAGGTCAGCAATCCTTTCCCATGGATTAGCTTGATCAACTAGACCAGTGTTCATTGAGAACACCAAGGAGCCAAACCCGGAAGTACAAGTGGAGATAGTGCGACCGCAGTGTAAACACGAGGATGAGAAGCACCAGTACGATGGTGGCAATGACAAGTAAGACAACTGGGATCATAAGAAGCACCAAGCGTGTATATATGAAGAATTCTAGAACCATCTGTAGATCTTGCTAACCACCAAAAACCAAAAAAGTAGGCGTGCTCGTCTCTAGTAGCATTAAGAAATGAATCTACCAACTCATCTGCGGCAACTAGTCATGCCAAGACCTGCGCAGGACCTTGAAAAAGGTAGCAGAATGTGTTAGCTTATGATTCCGGCATCATGATATAGTGAATCCTACTGAAAAATTTCCTTCTAATTGAACTGCATACAAAGTAACTCGAACATAGGAAAAAAAACTATGGCCTAGAATCATACAAAGGAAACAAAGCATTATATAATACGGAAATTTCCTAGAGAACAGACTCATCTTTTTTTTGAATAAAACGGGCAATTTTTGGCTCATTTTGTCTAAAACAGGCAAAGAGAATTGACCGGTTCATTTTCAGGGGAACTTGTCGAAAACCTGTGAAAATGTAGAAAACATAGGATAGGAAAGACACGGGATTTTTCATTTGCATGTCCATTTATACTCCTGCAGGATTGCGGTGTGTTGGATTACAATGCACGGAAAAACCATTGAACAAATTCTTTTCAGGATCTTCAAGTATATCTGAAATTCCTATCAAATGAATTAAAAGACATCCAGAAAAATCTACTATGCATAATTTAATCCAATGAATCAAATGACTGCTATAAGAAAAAATCCTACGGAAAAACTATGATTCATACAGTTCATAGAGTCTAAAATAACTACTCATATTTTCATTTAAACGAAACACTCCCTATGTCAATTCAGTACAATAGCTTGGGCACATGAGTAATTACGCCGGTACACTACATATGAAGGAATAATTAGCAGGATGTAGAGGATCCTACACATGAACGTTGCCATACAGAGCTGTGGAGAACACCAGTCCATCATGGGTAATTCCATCATTGTAATTGTAAGGGCTCAGGGTGTGGTTAAGAGGAAGTGGAAGAACTTTCCATCCATCATTACTGCCCTGAAGGATGGCAATTCTGACATTGAATACTGCAACAAGCGAGAAATCATTATATCTCCCAGCAGCTGTGGGAACTTGGCAAGTAGCAATCTTCTACATTACAGCTGGAAGATCATTATCCAACAAGAACGTGGTTGCCTAGTCGGTTGCTTGGAACGACAATGCCGGGAGAGGAATCTTGCAACGAGTGTACTCACTGCAAATCTCCAACATCCCTCTAAATCTAGCCATGGAAATCTAATCTCCATTGGCACCTACCCACTGCCCAGAAGTATAGCCTGGTACCATAGCATCAGAGGAGAACCTGTCCAGCGGTGACAGCTTGCACATGAGGCTATCAATTTTGAAGTAATGCAAGAAATCTAGCGGTCCCTTCATCAGGGGGAATGAAGAACACATTTGAGGCCAAATGGCATGGAAGCATCCAGAGTTGAACTAGCTTTCGCAGATTCAAGAAAAAGTTTGGACGAACCGATTAGGCTGGCGGTGTTGATGACGTCGCATCGGGTTATGAGTTCTTCAAAGGGGCCTTTGGTAAACACTTCGTGAAAAAGCTCAGAATCATGCTCACTGTTCTTGCTCGCTAACACCATCACAAGGCAGCGTCTGTATTTCATTGATTGGGGTTTTGGAAGAGAGGGGGAATCAACGGTGGTAACTACGTGAGTGAGACGAGGAAGAGAATCTCAAAGTAGCATATGGCGGGGCATGGTGCCGAAGGGGAAGACACCGGGAAGAGAAGGGGAAGACGCCCTGGAGGGGGCAAGGGAATAGGCAAGGGGAAAAAGCTGGATTAATCAACACGAGTGTGCGCTCCTCAGCTACATTTCAAGGAGAAAGTGACCCACCGACTCCCTACTCCCTAGTACCAGTATACGTCTAGACGGTCGGAGTAGTTAATTTGGAGGAGACTCTTACCGGCCTGACTCTAATAGATGCCTATGGTACGGGTTATACTGGAGTACTAATTCGCAAATCTGAGTTCTGTATTTTTATTTTACTTGCATGGACAAGCTCTGTTTTTCTGTTTTCACGGAACAAGATCTGTATTAGGGCATCCACTATATTGTCCATAAGCAAAAAAGTAGTCCTTATGGATGACCACATACATAGTAGAACTTCACCTAAGCTTGTGGCTTGTCCATAAGAAATATAAAATTATTTACTCTCTCCTCTCTCTCTTGCATGTGTATACTTTTTGCAGACATATGGGTCCCAGCTTATAGATAAGTTGACTTTATTATAGATACTTCCACAAGCCGTGTGGGACCCACCTTATGGCAAAATTTCACCTTAGGGCATCCACTATGTTGTCAATAAGGGTGTCCACAAGAAAAAAATAGTCCTTATGGATGACCACATACATAGTAGAGCATCACCTTAAGGAAATTTTCTTAAGGGTGACCCATAAGCTTGTGGCTTGTCGAAGGGCACCCACAATGTTGCCATTGCCAAATCTGACGTAAAGCTAAATTTGGTGTTGGTATAAAATATAGAAAGAGGTCCACAATGTACCATTTCCAAATATTTATAACGTGGGCCCCACCATCTAGCTAAAACAACAGATGAAGCAAATATGGAACTACCCTCACAGTGTAGGGAACTAGTTCCAAAAGCGAAAAAGCAAATTTGGCATCGGAGCAACTATATTTGCTCCGATTCCCAGTTTTCTCTCATTTCGAACCACCTCCATAGTGTAGGGAACTAGTTCCAAAAGCTAAAAAGACAATATGGAACCACCTTTGGTAACATATTATGGGTGTAAGCAATATAAAATTATTTACTCTCTCCTCTCTCTCTCTTGCATGTGTGTACTTTTTGCAGATATATGGGTCCCAGCTTATAGATAAGGTTACTTTATACATTATATCTACTTCCAGCTGTGTGGGATCCACCTTATGGCAAAATTTCACCTTATACATAGGTGAGGTTATTCCTTAAGCTTATGGATCACTCTTAAGATTTTTTGCTTATGGACAAGCTCCACTATGCATATGGATAACCCTTAAGGTGTACTTTTTGGTATGGTGTGGTTTTTTTCATACATAGTGGTAATGAAGCTGTAGGTACATTTTAAAGAAAGGACCATAAGAAAACAAGGAGACGCAACCAGGTCCCACAAAATTACAACAAGCACCATGCAAGGATTTGTCGAAACGTGGTCTAGTCCCTTTAAGAACGAGCTATATATTCGCTTTGTCAATTCTATGCCCATGCAAAGCTAGTTTGGCAAGGAGATACACTTTTAGTCCGGCTTCTTACATCCAGGGTGCAAATTAGTCTCACGTCTTGTAAATGGGAAAAACTAGCCCCACACCTTGCACCACGGGCGCAGTTTAGTCTATTTCAGACAGATTGAATGCAATTTGAATGAGCTAAGCGAATTTGACCGTGTTGAGTTGTCCTTACCAGGCAGTTTTGCGGGTTAGTCCATACTAGTAAGTTGCACCTCCCTTGCACGTTAGACTCAGATAATAGAAGTATGACATATCATCACTATAAAATTATAATAGTTAAAGCTCGAAAAAATAATTATACTTCTGAGCCAGATCCATAAAGTATTGGGTGTATATCTGGTTCTTATGCTTTATATAATGTAGATTTCAACCTTTATTAGCTACTTTTGTAACATGTATTTGAGGTTTGTGCATAAATTTCATTGTGTTAAACCCTATCAATAGAATCTTCTAGATCCCATAATGGAAAAGAAGATACAACTGCTAGCAATGTTGGGATTTGACAATCTTGATTCAATGACCAGTGTTCAAAGTTCTTCATACACCATATAGTTGTAAGATGTAAGATAAGATAATAAAAGGGAGGTGAGGGTAATTTATGGGCCCACGCAAGGAATTGTTGTTTATACAAAAACCCATGTGCTGAAGCTAAAATCTTGGGAATTTGACATGATATGTAAACAACATATGTCCATGTGCTCATCCAACGTACTTCGCAATGCTCAAGTTGAATCGTCACATATAAAACAATTGATGCACATGGATTGTGAAGTGTATAAGAAAAGAATCAAATTTGGCTATATTTGAGCTAACTTGAAACTAATGATGAAATATTTAGCGAATTGCACACATGTGCAGTTTTAGTTAACTTGAGCATTTGCGAAGAATAGTGTTCAGCCAAGCTAAAACAACATCAATCTATGCAAAAATTCTACATGAACTTTCAAAAGCAATAGAAGTCATGGAAGGACACCACTTGTAGGCCGGTACTATTTTACTGTCTCAATCGCAAAAAGACACGTTCAAGACAGCTAAACGTGTACAAATTTGGTCAAATACGCTCAAATTTGTTTGACATGGACTGATTTGCACCAGGGATGCATGGTTTGGGATTGATTTTGTCCACTTTGCAAGATATGGGACTAATTTGTACCCCGGGTGCGAGAAGTGGGACTAAAACTATATTTACCACGATCTTTGGAAAGAAACAAGTTAGACAGATCCTCTAACTTATACTGTAGAAAGCTAGAGAAGTCGTAGGATCCTAACTTTCCTTCTTCCAAACTATACAATATTAAGGCCTAAATATCGTAAAATTAATTTGTAGTACCTCCATCCTAGAGCTTATTAATTAAGGCTTATATTTTTGTACATGTCTTGCCATGTGTACATGTGTGGACATGTCTACATGTATTTGTATGTGTTTGTGTACGTGTGTGTGGTGTGCGGCCATGTACATGTATACGTGTAGCTGTTTGCGCGTGTGTGTGACGTGTGAGTGGCCAAGTATCTGCAAGCGTGTACATATACATTTCCATATACATGACATGTTTTAGTATGAGTATATGTATGAGAGTGACATGTTCTACAAACATATAATCCCGCTGACCCATATTTGTTTGTTTAGATTCATCTAGATACGGATGTATCAAGTCAAGTTTTAGTGCTAGATACATCTGTATATATCTAGAGTCTAGACAAACGTAAGTCAACTAATATGGATGGGAGGGAGTTTATATATACTCCCTCTATTTGGAAATATAAGACGATTTATCTTGGTGAATCGAATGTATCTAGACGTCTTTTAGTGTATAGGTTCATATAGGTCCGGAGTGAACCTATACAGTTCGTTTAGATAGGTCCGGAGTGAACCTATACAGGTGTTTAGATACATTCGTTTCACAAAGCTAGAATGTCTTATATTTCCGAACGAAGGGAGTATGTGCTATTGTGTGTATAACATACTCGCCCCACCCATTAGCACACACACAAAAAAACATCACGATTGCTATATCTTATCTTATCTTACCATCTTACCACTATATAGTGTACGAATAACTTTGAATATTGCCTGTTGGATCAAGACTCGCGAATCCCAACATTTCCAGCCGTTGGATCCTCTTTTCCATTCTAGTATCTAGAAGATTCTATTGATAGTCTTTTGCGTAATGAATGATATGCACAAATCTCAAAACACACTTCTCCATCATACTAGAATATTGTCCCTCGTAGCTAATAATCGTTGACTTCTACATGATCTTATCTTATATTATCTTACCACTATATACTATACGAATAACTTTCAATTTCGACCATTGGATCAAGATTCGCGAATCCAGCATTTCTAGCCGTTGGATCTTCTTTTCCATTCTAGCATCTAGAAGATTCTATTAATATATAGTCTTCGTCAAAATGAATGCTATGCACAAACCTCAAAATACACTTCTCCATCATACTAGAATCTTCTCCCTTGTTTCTCTAGACCATGTTATCAAAAATTGAATGTGTTAGGTAGCTAATAATCTTTGACTTCTACGTGACATACAAAGTACAAGGACCAAATATACACCCATACTTATTATCTTAAAACACTTCTCTATCATTCTAGAATCTTCCAGACATTTCCATAGACCATGTTACCAAAATTGGAAGTATTAGGTATAGATAACAAACATTTACTTCTACGTTGACTTCCACATGATACAAAGTACAAGAACCAAATAGACACACATACTTTATAGATGTCCATCAAATTAAAACTTTTTGAGCTTAAACTATTATATAATCATATCTTACCACTATTTATATAGTGTACAAATAACTTTGAAGTTTGACCGTTGGATCAAGGTTGGCAAATCCCAACACTGCTAAATATAATTAAGTTGGATCTTCAATACATTCTAGCATCTAGAAGATTCTCTATTGATGTTCTTTAGTGCACTGAATGTTATGCACAAACTTGAAAACACACTTCTCAGTAATTATAGAATCATCTTCGTCATTTCTCTAGAACATGTCGAGTACTAGGTAACTAATAGTAGGTTGATTTCTACATGATACAAAGTACAAAGAACCAAATACACACCTGGTACTTAATGGACGTAGCTCTTAATTATAATAGGTAAAGCACACAAAATTATAAATTTGATTAACATATATATATATTACTAATAAATTGCACGTGCCCTGCACGTGAGACTCAGATAATAGACGTCTGACACATATCATCACTATATGAAATTATAATACAGGTAAAGAAGAAGAAATATAAATTTGATCAACATCTATAAAGTATGGGTATATATTTTGTTCTTGTACTTTGTATAGTATATCATGTAGAAGTCAGCGATTATTAGCTATCTAAAACTTGAATTTTTTGGTAACATGGTCCATAGAAACGAGGGAGAAGATTCTAGAATGTTGGAGAAGTGTGTTTTGAATTTTGTGCATAGCATTCATTGTGATGAAGACTATCAATAGAATCTTCTAGATGCTAGAATGGAAAAGAAGATCCAATAGCTAGAAATGTTGGGATTTACGAGCCTTGATCTAACGGTCAATATTCAAAGTTATTCGTACATTATATAGTGGTAAGATAACATAAGAAGTATGGGTGTATATATGGTTCTTGTACTGTGTATCATCATGTAGAAGTCAAAGATTATTAGCTACCTAACACTTGAAATTTTTGGTAACATGGTCAAGAGAAACGAGGGAGATGATTCTAGTATGATGGAGAAGTGTGTTTTGAGGTTTGTGCATAACATTCATTATGCTGAAGAATATCAATAGAATCTTCTAGATGTTAGGGGCTCATTTGATTCGTAGGATAGGAAAAGCATATGAATATGAAAAACATAGGATTACAATGTCGTGCCCACTTTAATCCTATAGGAACCCATATATATGCAAGAAACTTTGTTTGATTCCATCGAGGGAAAAAAGGATTCTAAGAAAGAGGTTAGGGCATGGATCGATGTTAGATTTTCTATGTAATCTAGTGCAAATGATTCCCTAGGAAAATTTCCTATATGAACGAATAATCATACAAATCTAACAACCATTATAGAAAAAATTCTTATGGGATTTAGTCATATAAATTTCCCATGTAAATCCTTTGAATCAAACATGATTGCCTAGAATGGAAAAGAAGATCCAACGGCTAGAAATGTTGGGATTCGTGAGTCTTGATACAACGGTCAACATTCAAAGTTATTCGTACAATATATAAAAAGAATGGTAAGATAATGGAAAGATGAGATAGTGGTAAGATATACTACTCTTGTTGCTCCATGTCACACCCCGAGAAGAAGAAGCACACAGACACACATACGCACACAGAGAGACTCACAAAGATTGCTCTTGAAGTTATACTATCAAACTATTTTGAAGGTGTACACTGTGGGGTCAATATCTTGAAAACCGCCAAGATTTTTGAATGACTCAATATCTTGATATATATGAATTTGCATGCTGCCAACTATTACACAGATTAAAAAACAAAGAATATAAAGAAAAATGAATAAAACGAAAATGGTCCACATGACATCCTCTCGTTTGCATTACCAACCATGAAAAAATGGTAAACATGAGATTTGAAACATTCAAAAGAGTCGTAGTCACATTAGGTTTGGCCCGAACACTAGGGGGTTTTCTCGAGCCGAACGACCGATTAGATCATGGCCATATCTACATCATATTTCATGATAATGCTCCCATATTTGGTAGATGGGTGTGTTTTGCCATGGTATATAATAATGCTGGGGTGGTAGTTTCGAACTAGTATTAGGGAAAACATGTTCAAATTTCCGAGTTGTATCTTTAGGATCCGTGTTGTAAAAGTATATGTCCCAGATGTATTTTGGTTTTCTCTTTGGACCACTATGTAATTTTTATGCCAACCATTTGATTTTAACACGCACGTTCTTGGTACTTCGGGGTAGCTTCCTCGTTAGAAAGAAAAACAAAAATATCCCAGTGATCGGAATTATTTTGCGCACGAATATTTTGGATCAGAATGCCCTAGTACCAATTTTCAGAAAAAAGGACTATTGTGCAAAACTTGAGTAGTCCATACTTCTACTAAACCAGGGGCACCAAAAAATTAACCCCAAAGCTGCCAAAGAAAAAAACGGAAGAAAAAAACAAAGGGCAAGAAGAGATTTTTAATGGGAGACAGCATGAGAGTAGCCAAGGAGTTGAAGGCGGTGTCAGAGTAAAGCTAGTTTGACGGGTTTCTGACACGAGGTACAAGTACCTACTACTAGTAGCACAATACTACTAGTAGTACTACTATGTTTTCTCTCTCCTTTGTTCTCTCTCACAATCCATCCTCTCTCCCCCTCCTGTGCAGCGCCCCGCGCGCGCCGGCCGGCTAATCTCTCCCTCGTCCCACTACGTGTTGCCTTGGTACGACCGCGTTATGTGTGTGTGGCCTGTTTTTTTCCTTTTTTTCTTGAAAATAGTCTCTAGTATGTTTTGAATTAGATACATAGGACCAATCCTGACCGTTGGGCTACAAGATCCAATAGTTTAGAGCAGCTGGATTCGTGTTGAACAGTACCCAGAGAAAACTCCACCATGTTCTAGAACCAACATACTTTAAGTCTTGTTAGAGAAAAATGCATACATTAAGTATATTAATAATAACTATCTTCTTTTCCATTCTAGCATCTCGAAGATTCTATTGATAGTCTTCATCACAATGAATGCTATGAAGAAAACTCAAAACACACTTCTCCATTATTCTAGAATCTTCTCCCTGGTTTCTATAGACCATGTTACCAAAATTTTAAACTTTTTGATAGCTAATAATCATTGACTTCTACATGATAAACAAAGTACAAGAACCAAATATATACACCCATACTTTATAGATGTTGATTAAATTTATATTTTTCTGCTTTACCTATTACTAGTAAGTTGCACGTGCCTTGCACACGAGATTTAGATAGTAGACATATGACATATCATCAGTATATAAAATTATAATTGGTAAAGCACAATAAATTATAAATTTGATCAACATCTATAAAGTATGGTATATTTGGTCCTTGTACTTTGCATGTGATGTAGAAGTCAAAGATTATTATCTACCTAGCACATGAAATTTTTGATAGCATGGTCTAGAGAAACAAGGGAGAAGATTATGTATGATGGAGAAGTGTGTTTTGAGGTTTGTGCATAGCATTCATTATGCTGAAGACTATCAATAGAATCTTCTAGATGCTGGGGGCTTGTTTGATTCGTATGATACGAAAAGCATAGGAATAGGAAAAACATAGGATTACAATGTCATCCCACTTTAATCCTATCGGAACCCATATATATGCAAGAAATTTTGTTTGATTTCATCGAAGAAAAAAATGATTCTAAGAAAAAGGTTTGGTGTGGATTTTAGATTTCCTATGCAATCTAGTGCAAAGGATTACCTAGGAAATTTTCCTATAGGAATCAATAATCATACAAATCAAACAACAATTGTAGAAAAAATTCTTATGGGATTTAATCCTATAAATTTCCCATGTAAATCCTTTGAATCAAACATGATGGCCTAGAATGGAAAACGAGATCCAACGGCTGGAAATGTTGGAATTCACGAGAGTTATTCGTAAACTATATAAAAGAAGTGGTAAGATAATGGAAAGATGAGATAATGGTAAGATATACTACTCTTGTTTCTCCATGTCACACCCCGAGAAGAAGAAGCACACACACACACATACACACAAAGAGACTCACAAAGATTTCTCTTGAAGTTATACTTTGAAACTATTTTGAAGGTGTACACTGTGGGTCAATATCTTGAAAATCATCGAGATTTTTGAACGACTCAATATCTTGATATATATGAATTTACATGCTGACAACTCTTACACAGATTATAAAAACAAAGAATATAAAGATAAATGAATAAAAGAAAAGGGTTCGCATGACATCCTCTCGTTTGCAGTACCAGCCAAGAAATAATGGTAAACATGAGATTTGAAACATTCGAAAAAGTCGTAGTCACATTAGATATGGCCTGAACATTTGAGGGTCTCTCGAGCCGAACGACCGATTAGATCATGGCCAGATCTACATCATATTTCATGATGATGTTCCCATATTTGGTAGATGGATGTGTTTTGCCATGGTATATAATAATGTTGGGGTGGTAGTTTCGAACTAGTATTAGGAAAAACATGTTTAAATTTCCGAGTTGTATCTTTACGATATGTGTTGTAAAAGTATAGGTGCCAGATGTATTTTGGTTTTCTCTTTGGAGCACTATGTAATTTTTATGCCCACAATTGGATTTTAACGTGCACGTTCTTGGTACTTAGTGGCAGATTCCTCGTTAGAAAGAAAAAGAAAAAGTTCCCAGTGACTGGAATTATTTTGCGCACGAATATTTTGGATCTGAATTCCCTAGACCCAATTTTTAGAAAAAAGGACTATTGTGCAAAACTTGAGTAGTCCGTACTTCTACTAAACCAGGGGCACCAAAAAATTAACCCCAAAGCTACCAAAGAAAAAAACGGAAGAAAAAATGAAGAGCAATAAGAGATTATTAACGGGAGGCAGTGCGAGAGTAGCGAAGGAGTTGAAAGCGGTGCGATGTCAAAGTAAAGCTAGTTTGATGGGTTTCTAACACGAGGTACAGGTACCTACTACTAGTAGCATAGTACTACTAGTAGTAGTACTATGTTTTCTCTCTCCTTTGCTGTCTCTCACCATCCATCCTCTCTCCCCCTCTCGTGCAACGCCCCGCGTGCACCGGCCGGCTGATCTCTCCCTCGTCCCAGTGTGTGTGCCTTGGTATGGCCGCACTATGTGTGGCCTGTTTTTTCCCTTTTTCTTGACAAGAGTTGGTAGCATGTTTTGAATTGGATAAGTTTCGGGGGTGGTGACATGATGGTTCTAGAACATGCTGGAGTTTTCTCTAGGTACTATTCAACACGAATCCAGCTGCTCTGAACCATTGGATCTAACAGCCCAACGGTCAGGATTGGTGCCATGTGTCCGATTAACATCTGCTCTATTCTTATCTTATCTTACCACTATATAGTGTACGAATAACTTTGAATATTGACCGTTGGATCAAGACTCGTGAATCCCAACATTTCTAGCCATTGGATCTTCTTGTCCATTATAGCATCTAGAAGATTCTATTTTTTTCAACGGTCTAGAAGATTATATTGATAGTCTTCATCACAATGAATACTATGCACAAAACTTGAAACACACTTCTCCATCATTCTAGAGTCTTCTCCCTAGCTCGTTTCTCTGGACCTTGTGTGACCAAAAATTTCATGTTTTAGTAGGTAGCATCATTGACTTCTAAATGATCTTACCACTATATAGTGTACGGACAACTTTGAATATTGACCGTTGAATCAAGACTAGCGAATCCCAACATTTCCAGCCGTTGGATCTTATTTTCCATTCTAGCACCTAGAAGATTTTATTGATAGTCTTCATCACAATGAATGCTATGCACAAAACTCAAAACACACTTCTCCATCATTCTAGAATCTTATCCCTCGTTTTTCTAGACCATGTTACCAAAATTTTGAAGTTTTAGATAGCTAATAATCATTGACTTCTACATGATATGCAAAGTACAAGAATGAAACACACACCTTAGAAGATTATTCTACTCCCTCCGATCCAAATTATTGTTCTCAGATTTGTTTAGATTCAGTTGTATCTAGCCATGTTTTAGTGCTAGATACATCCGAGTCTAGACAAATCCGAGATAATAATTTGGATCGAAGGGATTAGAATGATGGACTAGTGTTTTTTGAGGTTTGTGCATTGCGTTCATTGTGCTAAAGACGTACTATCCATAATATATTCTAGTAGAGATGCTAGCTAGTAGAATGGAAAAGAAGATCCAACGACTAGCAATGTTGTGATTCACGAGTCTTGATACAAGGATCAATATATTCGAAGTTATTCGTACACTGTATAGTGGTAAGATAAGATAAGATAAACAATAGTATTTTCTAGAGGTGATGCTACAATGGAACAGTAGATCTGACGGCTGGCAATGTTGCGATTCACGAGTTTTGATCCAACCGAGCAATATTGAAAGTTATTCGCAATAAATATAATGGTAAGATACGATTAGAAAGATTATCAATTGTATCTACTAGATGCCCTAATGGAAAAGAAGATCCAATCGGTTGGCAATGTTGGGATTCTCGAGTCTTGATCCAACGGTCAAAATTCTAAGTTATTTGAACACTATAGTGGGTAAAATAATGTACTATCCATAGTGTATCTTCTATTTAGATGCTAGCTAGAATGGACTAGTAAAAGGCACGTGCCACACACATATATATTGTATGAAATGTGATTTAGAAAATATTAAGTTGTTATGATTAACCAATAGTGTTGTTAGAGAAAAAATGTCATACATTAAGTCTACTAGTAAAAGGCATGAGCCACACACGTATATACTGTATGAAATGTGATTTAGCAAACATCAAGTTGTTATTATTAACCAATAGTCTTGTTAGAGAAAAAATTCATACATTAAGTCTACTAGTAAAATACATGAGCTGCACACGTATATGTTGTATGAAATGTGATTTAACAAACATTAAGTTGTTATTATTAACCAATACTCCTGTTAGAGAAAAAAGGCATACATTAATTCTATTAATAATAACTATCTACACACATTGAGAATACACCTACTATGCTATGATTTTTTTGGGGGAGGGGTTACATGGTGGAGTATGCTCTATGGGTACTGTTCGACACGAATCCAGCTGCTCTGAACCATTGGATCTAACAACCCAATCATCAGGATTAGTGTTATTAATAATAACTATCTACACATATTGAGAATATAGCCTACTTTGCTATGAAATTTAGGGGGTGGTGGGGTGTTGAAATGATGGTTCTAGAACACGGTGGAGTTTTCTCTAGGTACGTACTAGTTGTTCAACACGAATCCAGCTGCTCTGAACCATTGGATCTGACATCCCAATAGTCAGGATTTGTGCTCTACATCCAATTCAAAACTGCTCTATTATAGTACTAGAAGAAAAGAAGATAACACTATATAGTGTATGATACAAATAACTTTGGACTTTGACCGCTGGATCTAGACTCATGAATCCCACAATGCTAGTTAGCCATTGGATCTTCTATCCATTATGCTCCCTCCGTCTAGAAATATAAGACATTTTAGCTTTGTGAAAGGAATGTATCTAGATGTATTTTAGTCTATAGGATGACATCTAGATACATTCATTTCATGAAGGTAAAATGTCTTATATTTGTGAACGAGGGAGTAGCATCTAGAATATTCTATTGTCAGTCTTCAGCATAATAACGCTATGCACAAATCTCAAAACACACTTTTCAATAATTCTAGAATCTTCTCTAGACCACGTGGAGTATTAGGTAGGAGTAGCTAGGTTGATTTCTACATGATACAATTCAAAGTGGAAGAACCAAATATACACCCGATACTTTATGGACGTGGCTCGAAATTAAAATTATTTTTTGAGCTTCACCTATTATAATTCTAATTTTATAGTCCCATGCAAGGCACATTCAACTTTATAGTGGATGTCTAGACCATGCTAGGGGTGACAACTGCTTACATCTGTCTCTTCAATTTTTGCGTGAAGTACTGTATCTAAATGGAAATGGTTTTTTTACTCGCGTGGAGAGCAGGAGGACACCTCTCACGGAATCGACCTTCTTCCTCCTCCTCTTTGCGACTGTAGCTCTTCTCTGCCAGATTGCTTTTCCCGTTTTCATTCCTTTTTGCTGTGCTATTTCACCCGCATGACCGGGAACAAGTCCCGCCACAGAAGGGCTCATGCTGCGACGGCGAATCTGGCGGAAGAGAAGAAGTCGGCTTGCCGTTCTGCCATTATATTGCTACCGGTACCAAGCAATGCGACGATCAAAGGGTCCTAGTCGAATCCCTTGGCTGCAGGCGAGAGGTATTCAACTCAAGGTTCTTCAAAGCCGCCACAACCAGGGACATATACGTTTAGGTAAATCTCGGTTCTTGCACAACTTTCCATGTTTTTGACCTTTTCTTGATTTCTCGTTTACCTAAAAAAAGCACATTCTTCCTCAATGGTGTTTTTAGGTCAGACGATCTTCGAATTCCATCAGCACTCCTGCCTGCAGAATCATCTTCACCGTCGCTGATGGAGACTTACCTTCAGGTAAATCTCCGTGCTTGGGAAACTTTCCATGTATTTGTCAGTTTCTTGATTCGCTCATTACCCTATTAGTACATTTTTTCTCAATGTTGTTTTAGGTTGGGCAGACTTCGCATTCCCACGGCACTCCTACATGCAGAATTATCTTCACCATCGCTGATGGAGGCCGATCGGTACAAGTGCAAGGTAAGAAATCATTCGAATTGTGATTCCACGTCTCTCTTCCTTAATAGTTCTCTAGGTACACTTCTGAATTTACGCTCCCTGTTTATCTAACAGAATATTGGCTTCGACATCGTGTTTATAGTGAAAAAGGTGATGGGCGATTTCTGCATCGAGACAGCGGACAGAAGCGCCCTCATCAAGGAGTACACTAGACTTTACTCCAAACTCGCCGCTGACAAGGTTGGGCTTAGCCTCCTCGGGAATCTTGCCATGGAATACTTGATTGAGTGTGATGAGCTGAAGCAGCGGAACATCAGCATGATGGAGATGTTGGGCATAAGCTTCGAACAGATCTAGGACCTCGAGGACCAGAAGGACAAACTCCTGGCCGAGCTGGCAAAGCTGAAGCGTGAAACTGTTGTCGATCTCCATCAATGAGCTGGCAAAGCTGAAGTGTGAATTTGTTGTCCATCTCCATCAATGAGCTGGCACGTGGAATACCTTAGATAGTACTCCATCTATTTTCACAATATAAGCATATTTACATGATCGACAAAAAAGGATTATATATTATAGAACGGAGGGACTAGTTCATGATCAGATATATAGATTGCAAATTGCCCCAGTAAATTGAAAAACCTTTATTAGTAGTGCGAATGTATGATCGTGTACTTGCTGGTAAAATATTTGGTTATTTGGTGAATGTGATATGCATCAGCATCACCAGCCACAATGTTGCCAGAGCCAATTTCGGGTGTGATTATCTTTCCTACTGTACTATAGTAGTAATTAGTTATTATTGCCAGAGCCACAATGTTGCCAGAGCCACCTGTTTGTTGTTGTCATGCTGCATCTCACCAACTTCACTTGCTCAAAGCCTCCATTCTTATTTACTCCAAAAAAAGAGCCTCCATTCTTCCGCCATCTTTGGTTTTGGTTCTGATGATGGTAGTGGCAGGGGTATCCCATTGATGGTGAATTTAGATCAGGATCCCAACTTTTTCTCTGTATAGCTGTAGTGTAGTATAATCATTGAGACAATGCTTATAGGGGAAGGAAGAGGTAACTGCTAGGAATCCCTCCTGAATATATGTACACTCTCCAGAATTTGTACAATGAAGGGATAACTAGTTTTATAGCCATTTAAAACAGTTTTGGGTGATTTTGTCAAATTAATTCGACCTTTAACTTGATGTGTGATATTTGGTCGACAATTAGAAATCACTATTTAGTTATTTAGTAGTAGTATATAGATTCTTCCAATTTTTGACTAACTTGTGACATCTATTTTGATACGAAGGGAGTAGGATTATGAGTTAGCTACAGACATGGCCTTTATTATGTATAGTGTCAACCTGGTGGCATAATTCTCTCCTGAGGAGAGAGGCCTACACATTAAAAGGTATCTAGATATATTCGTATCGCAAAAGCTAAAATAGCTTATATTTTGGAATAGAGGGACTACATAGGATCTAATAAAGAGGGGACAGAGGTACATATATGAGTAAAAAAATGAGAGTTGCAAGAACAAGATGATGAATGAATTTTCTGTCAACGGTCTTCCCGACAATTTGTCACCCTGTTACGAAAAAACGCAACAAATCCATGAAAAATGAAAAAATACGCATGTATTAGTTTGTTTGTGACAACGACTGTGTCCTTTGTGCCCTGGCACACACCTAGAAAATATGTGGAATTTCTTGGACCAACTCAACTGCAGCGAGTCTGTCATACAAAGAAAAAGGAAACTATAGAAAAAGGAAACGATGTCGTGAAACAAGGCCGAACTTTCTTATCTTATCTTACTACTATATAGTGTACGAATAACTTTAAAGGTTGACCACTAGATGAAGACTAGAAAATCGCAAATATCTAACCTCTCGTTCTTTACCATTCTAGCATCTAGAAGATTCAATGGATAGTATTTAGCATAATGAACGCTATGCTAAAACTTCAAAACACAATTCTCTGCCATTCTAGAATCTTCTCTGTCATTTCTCTAAGTATGTTACAATTTTTTGAGTTTTATTATGTACCAAGAATCAATTATACACCTAATAACTTATGGATATGATGTGGCTATAAATTATTTAATAGTGTTTTGATATTTTCCTATTATAATTTTATAAGTGATGACATGTATTACTTTCCATCTCGTAGCTAGAGATGACATGATAGTCTTTTATCTGAGTCTCACTTTTGTTTTCTTGAAATGGGGTTACCGCAGCCTCTACACTCAAAGGATGCACAAATCCCTTTTATTAAAACCCAAGTACCGAGTACAGTTTACGAATCATGTGAACAAAGATAAAGGTCTCACAAGATAACACACACATCTCACGTGTAAATTATTATGCAAATACTTACTTCAAGAACACAGTTTGACAATAAATCTGGTCAATAATATATAATTATATTTAATAATTTTTAACCAATTTATTTATATTCGAAAGATGATTCTAATGGTACAATTTTTGTGACATGCAATTCATAAATTGGTGACCAAATTTATGGTCAAATTATTTTCTTCGAGTATGTATTTTGTCTAATCAACTGGAATGGAGGTAGTATACTGCATAGTAGTATTTTTTCCCTAAAAGGGGAGTGTACAGGTTTGATTCATAGGATAGGAAAATCATAGGAGTAGAAAAAATGTAGGATTGCAATGTCATGCCCACTCCAATCCTATAGGATTTCATATGAACCAAAGTGTGTTTCATTCCACCATAGGTGTCCGTTTGATTCAAAGGATTTCCCTAGGGATTTTGTAGGAATAAATTCTATAGGAAATTTTCCTACGAAGGCTGTTTGATATCTAGGATTGATTCCTAGAGGATGTTTTCCTAAGGATTCCTTTGTACTAGTTTTCATAGGATATCAAACATCCACCCATACCAGATTCCTATGGTGGAATCAAACACACTTTGGTTCATATGAATTCCTATAGGATTGGAGTGTGCATGACATTGCAATCCTACATTTTTCTTATTCCTACGATTTTCCTTTCCTAGGAATCAAACATGCCCAATCTAAAAAAGAGGTATGGGTGGATGTTTGATTTCCTATGAAAACTAGTACTATGGGAATCAATCCTACATATCAAACATCCATCGTAGGAAATTTTCCTACAGGATTTAATACTAAAAAATTCCTAGGTAAATCATTCGAATCAAACGGACCCTAGAGTAGGAGTGCTTGAAGCAGAGGCCCTGCTCGTGACTGCGAATAGATTTTCGAAATAGGGACTACCCGGATTCTGCACCTAGGAAAGGCTGCTGGTGCGATCATACCTCCCATCGCATGCGATGCACTTCCTCTAGCTCGACTCCTGGCTAGTGTTGCAATAATCATAGAGTAGAGATCGCCAACTTTTTTGGCGGGTTCATCTCATTCTAAAGTGAGATCACCAAAATTTGAATGACATTGGCGGGTTTTTCTTTGAACTACCCGGCGTGACGCAATTCAAAAGTTTCGAACCTACCACTAGCGCCCTTGTGACACATATAAAACATGTCGTATCCCACATCTCTCACTCGACCTTAGAGTCGGAGCATCTCCCATGAATATGGCCTCGCACCACCGTCCCTCCCCACCACCACTGCCTCCTCACCAGGTACCGTTGTGACTGAAGGCACTACTCCCTTGTTTAGCAAGACGGAGCGGCTTCCCCACGCCAATGACTACCGTGATGGAGCATGCACAACATCACCAGAAAACACGATACGGTCGCTGCAAAGTCCCATCTACTTCACATACTCCCTGGTCTCCGGCACCGGGGAGATTGGAAAACGACGTTCGACCGCACCAACGCAAAGCGTAAACTCGTCTCCTTCCCATACGAAGGTTGTTGCACACTTTATGCTTCCTTTCATTATGCACCTTATTACTATCAAAAGTACTTCGTTGTTTGTTGTAGTGTACTACATCTTGCTCACATACTCGATCGTTACTAAAGTTTGCTAGAGTCTTCATTACCATCATTATGAAGCTCCTCTAACATTTTTGGAATATCTCCTAAAATGATTCTAGTTGGGGCTTACATGTTTATAGATAACACAGCTGGTATACGTCAACTCTAGCTGACGTCCTAAGCCGAATTAGTATGTCATGGATCCTTGTTTAGAGTATAACCAGGCGGGCCCTGCTAGTTATGTTATCAGTATTATAGTGAAGCCTACAGATTAGTCGATTGTATTGGAACTTCATGTGTTTTCTTCTCACTCAGGGTGACATATGGTTAGAGTACTCATAGTGGAAGTACTGTACTAGAGTTTTGATGGGAATCATTGCTTTTCGAGCCGTCAACCTCTACAAGAACTCCTAATAATTTCCTCTTTTTTCACACGATTCCATGATAAATCTGAAAAGCTATTTTCTTCCAATGCAGGAAATGGAGTCAGAACAAGGTCTCAGACTCTACTTAATCTAGTTGAAAATGACAACCAGGCCAAAAAAGACAATAATGCAAAACATCAGCATAAAAAGTTTCGTCCTAATCCCACACCAGTTGGTCTAGTTGCACTGGCGGCTGCAAATAGAAACATACACATCCCACAACCACCAGTAGCCCATCCAGTTACCTAGGAAGAATTGGCAGCAGAACCAGTTTCAGTAGCAGGTTCTCTGTGGGGCCCCCGGATTAATCATCCGAGAAATCCTTGTTATGCATACACCATGTTCCCATGATTAGTGAGCCGTGGAACATAACCGACAAGTATCATTACAATATCCGAGACATACTGAAGTACAAGACTTACATAAATAACATGGCTACATCAATAAACATCAGCGGAACATCATCAAGCGTAGAGCCCGATCCATGCCTTAACCTACAAGCAGCTGACTGGGAGAATGTCCTAGCTCGCATAGTCGTCCACTTCACCTTCTTATTGATATCTGACCGAGTTAATAGCCAGGGACAATGCTAGTGAGTACTTTGAATGTACTCGCAAAACACCTTAAGATAACAGTAATAATAAGAGGATATGCATTATGGCTGTGGTAGTAGTAGGGCTCCAAGAGAGGTTCTTTTCTCAAATAGTTTCTCTTCTAGATATAGCATCTACATATCTTTATTGAAAACCTTTGTAAACATTTTGGAAACCTTTTTGAAATGTTTTGGAAAACATCAGGACTGGGTTACCCATTTATTCCCGTCTTCTGGTCGTCCCATGACCAAACTCCTTTCTCCTCCTTCCGACCATCCCATGGTCAAAATATTTCTCCTTTACGACCATCCCATGGTCAAAACATTTCCAAAGCCATTCTTTTCCGAAGACATTTTTGAAATCAAAACCAGGACTGCTCTATAGCAACCTTCCCAACAATCCATGACCGCGGACACGTCTATTCGAATAGATTTACACTTTGCAGAGGTTGTACACTTTACCCACACCATCCGGGTCGAGTAACCGATCAAGACTCTCTGGATGCCCACTCGAATATAAGTGCCTACCCTATGAGTGTTACTACCCTATGAGGGGCTCATAGTAATGCGTGGAGATCCACAGACCCTTCGTTCCTTCTCCAGGTCGATGTCCCACATGGACCCTTACGTGAGAAGGCCCACCCTCCAGGGATCGTGATCCCCTGTAGTAGTTACGAGGCAGCTTATACCAGAATAGACAAACATCAAATCCAGCTCCGTCCCATTCCAGAGTAATGTGGTTGCATAGGGTTAATTGTTCTAGCAAAACTGCAAAGAACCGGGTGCATTTTCGTAAACTTTTTTCTCCATCTTTCCTTCAGCATCTTGTAAAACAAAACCTTTTTCTTTCTCAACATCTCTTGGGAGGTGCCACCTCACCAAGGTTTTATCATGAAGCGTTTGGTAAAACTTTTTCCGGGGTCTTCCCATCCTCTAGTTTTGCTTCGGCTAAAATGGGGTCTCCAAAGGGGTATGGTGTATTACACCATCTACCACACTAGGGACAAGTAGGTATCATCAAGGGGGTTGTACTTAGTAGTACCAAAGTGTAATAGTTTGGAGGAGCCAAACCACCACCATATATACATCAACAAATAGTAAAACAGTGAAGTTTTTAATAAACAGAAGATAAAACATGCATAAGTAAAACAGTAGGACAAGGCTTATGAGCAAGAAGGTGGCTCGCCTGATGATCAGCAATATGGAAATATGTCCCTGGACTTTTTCTTTAGATACCCAAGAATACTAATACAATTAATAATGAGATCTCTTCATCTCAGCGTCAATACGAGAGCAACTATCGTTGTCAAGACAGCACATGCAAACAAACCCAGCCACAATCAACACAAGGCATACAAGCACTAATACAATATAGAAATTAATCGAATAATACCGAAAAGGTTCAGATGGTTTTGAGAGGATTGGATTTAGGAGATTGAGATGGCCTTGGAGAAGGGGATGAACACCCCTTAGGGTTTACTGTCGAGGAACTACCTAAGAGGTGGTTTTGGGACCAAGGGCATATTCTGTATGGTACCATTGTATAAAATGATACCTACAGGTAGATGCTGATAAAATGAAACCAACAAAAGTGGTTTCACTAATTTATAACTTTTCTTTAAATAGTTATGATTTTCCTAGTGAAATAACTTCTAGTTTTAGGGAATAAATCACCAGAAAAGTCCTGTAATTCGAAAAATTATTTACTTGGAGGATTTTGTATATTTTTATGTATGGAATCACTGAGAGTTGGAATCCCTCCAAAATAATTAACAGAATGCCCTCAGGAAATTCCCAAAGGCAGTTCTATAGCTATTTTGTCTTTTTCACTAAATTAAATAAACATAAACTTTTGATTTTATTCCAAGGACACATGGTGGGTATTTAGGATACCTTTCCGAAGAACTTGGAATCAACCTATTTGGAGTTGCAGAGATACTGTGATGATTTTTCTAGTGATAAAACTACATACAGAGATGTTTAATTGATCAGAAATGCTCAGTAGTTTATTAATTCTTGATCTCCTAGAATTTAGTAGTGTTAAGTGTGCCATATCACTAGCAGTTTGATTTAGGTCAATACCCTTGTTGGTTTGACCTAAGGAATTTTGTAAAGGCAGATCTTGGTAGATTTTGTGATTTTTGCTACAGATGAACCAAGGCTCAAATTTGCAATGGGCCAATTTTAATGAATTGGTATAATGAATATCTACCGGGGGAAACTTGATTCACTCCAGTTGGGTTTACCAAAATCTCTGAAAGAATTTGTTTCTAAAAAGGACACACCTAGATAGTTAATTTATGATATTTAATCTACTGAATATTTCTTGTTAATTCTTGTGCTGCATGATAGAGGGTTTGTCAGGTAACAGGTAGAAAATTAGATCTAGGAAAAATATGGTCGTTTTCATATTTAAAAAGATCTAAACCAAACGAAACTAGTTCTGGATCTGACAAAAAGATTAAAAGGACAGGGGTGCAGTGGGCCAAATCAGGAGGGACCTAGGCCGCACCGAGGCCAGGCCGGCCCATTCGGGCGAGGACAGCGCACAGCGGCACGTTTGAATCTGATGGGCGGGGCCCGTCCGTCAGTGGGCGAGGGGGCGTGAAGGGGTATCGGGCGCTCTCTGCCGTTGGATTAAGCAGCGATGAACGGCAGTGGCTCTTCTTCCCTGTTGAGCCAGAGTAAGCAGAGGGAAAACTCTAGGGCGGAGCAGGGCGGCGGCGGGGGCTTACCAGAGGGCTCGCCGGTGGCTGTGGAGGCGACGGGGAGTCACGGGCAACGACAACGACTCCGGGAATGGGCGACACGGTGCCATTCGCTTTCGGGAAGTGGCTCGCATGAGGATAGCCACGACGCGGCTTCAGGAGCTCGTCGGACAAGCTTCCAGGCGCCGTCCTGAGCAGGGAAACAAGGAGGATTAGAAGCATTAGGGATAGGGGATCTTATACGATGACATGCAGAGGAAGAAACACAAGGGGAAGAGAGCCTTGCTCGAGTTCTTGAAGGAGGCCGAAGCTCCTTTCCTTCTTCTTCTCGACCTGGACAGGTCAGGGGAGAGGGGGTGGGATGCAAGGGAGGTGAGTGGGAGTGATTGGGGGCAAATGAGAGGTAGAGGGGAGAGCTGGGTGGCCTTGGGGTATTTATCCCAAGAGGAGATGTCCATGGTGGCACAAGTCAATGGGAGGACAAGAGGAGGGGAGCTGGCCATCCATTGGGAGTGTAGGGCGGTGGAGAGGGCACTGTGGTCGTGTAGGAGACAGAGAGGAGGTGGGGGTGGAGTGCTGCAAGAATTAAAGACAAGATGTGACCAATGTGTGCATCTCTACTTCCTCCAAGCACTAAAGACAAGGGGAAGAGGGTTTGCTACAGTGATGCTATAGTGCATTTCGACCAGAGGGTTAAGAGGTGTGTTGTGCAAGATTGTTTGACCAAAAGGTATAGGTTTGGTGGGTTTTTGATTTGAAGATTTGTCTCCTTGGGAATTTTGATCAAATAGATGGCTATGAAGAAAGTCTAAAAACTTGCATTGGACAAGATGGGGAAATGATACTGGTGGGTATATGAGGTCAATATACACCTCCAGGAATTATTTGGGATTTTTCAATTGAGTTTTTATCCACTTAAAGTCATTTATTCGACAAGTGCAGAAATGGTTTCTAGAAGCTTATTTGATATTTTCACAATGGACAAGGTTTGTTTTTGGTTTCAGATGGTCCGAAATGTGAATACACGCTTAGAGGAATTTTTCCAAGATTTATTGGAGGATAAAAGTATTTAAAACAATTATTATTCCAATTCAGCCATTTAAGAAAATAATAAAGCTCTTCAAAAATATTTATTTTTTAAGTGGGAAGACAGGGTATGATATATGGGCCTCAAAAGTGCTTAGTGTTGGGGAAGTGTTTTGGCAAAAACCAAACTTTCCGTTAGGAAAGGAGTTTTGGAGATTTTGACTTTTAAAGAGATTTATTAGATTTGGAGCCTTAATAATTATGGATAATATTTTATAAATCTTGATGATCAAGGTAGATGATGTAGACAAGGTGTATCAAGCATTTGTAACCTTGGGAATTGGAAATCCAACTTGAATTAGATGGAAAAACAAGGGATTGAGGATCTAGGGTGATGTTATTTTAATACCACCAAAACCTTGTTGGATCTTGGAGCTCAGAGCTCACCTTGATGCAAGGGATAGATGGATAGTTAGACCAAGTCATATAGATGATCATGTCTGAAGGATTTTGGATTGGTTAGATTTGAGGTGGTCTGGAGGTGATGGCAAACTTTGTTGAAAATAAGGCTGCCATACCAAATGAGTCATGATGCCTTATAAACCATGTGGGTTTAAGAAGCACAAGGATCCACTTGGAACAAGTGAATTAGATGTTGGAAGACCTATAAGAGTAGAAAACAACCATGCAGGGAGTTGGTCCAGAGAAGGTGAGATGGTGGCGTGAGCTTCTATCAAAGTAGGCATGTTGACTAGATTTGCAGGAATAGTTATTTTCTTGCCTGCAAAACCATCAAGAACAAGTGGGTTGGAGGATGATATAACCAAGGGAAAGAGTGGGCCTTGGTAGTAATTAGTATGGTCAACAAGATGGTTCAACTGCATTTCCAGAAATGCACATGGTTTGAGAAAGGTACGCATTCAAAAAGGTGATGTTGGAAATAGTTTTCCAGACTTAGCCAAATTTGGCAGTTTTAGGGTTTTTGACAAAAATGTGGGTGGTGATGATTTTGATGCGATGCAAGGTACCAAAGCATCATCAAGTGGATGATTATGAAGTGTAAATTGAATAGAAAGGATCCTTTCTTGATTTTGGTCTTCATTGACTTGGAAGCTTCTAAAAGGGATCACTTTAGAAGGGGTCTGGTTAGGGGTTTTAGATGATCACCTAGTAGTTAGAGATCAGATCAAGATTTTTACTCTTGATTAGGGTGTGATGATTTGGAAACATCTTGATCCTAGTGATGAGCTCCTAGAGTAGCTCATACTATCTCCTAAGCAGACAAGTCAAGCAGCAGATCAAGGCAATTCATTAGACAACAGATCAAGGCAACTCATCTTACAAACAAAGCAAACCCACTACTGGGGTTACCATCAACCCTAGCTTGAAGTATGGGTATTTTGAAGTGTTGGATTTGAATAAGGTGAGAGTCCTTGGTATTTCTACCAAGAGTAAGATTCAAAAGCTTAAAAAAAAGGTTTTGGAGATCCTAAAGGTAAGAGTAGTTGAAGGTTCTGTTTTGAAAACATAAGGAGATTATATTATATATCTCTCCATAGTTTTATCAATTAGAAGCTACTAAAATAGTTTTGATTACATAAGCATCTTGGCTCGGGTTTTTGGAATGACAGAACATTTGAGAATATGTAAGATGGGCCAGGATAGTTTTGTTAAATAGCTTTTGTCAACTGATGGTGAGGTAAGAAGTATCATACGGTATACGCTCACATGTACAAGCACAAGAAGACAACAAGCAAACACTGCACCAATGAACAAGAAAAAGTTTTTGTTCCCCATGATTTTTGCATTCTAGACAACTAATCAGGGTTAATGAAATTGGGATGTTACATTCTCAAAAACGAACTGGTTATGATCTCGCAACGACCTTTAGTACTGACAGAGACATATAATCCCTTGCAAATGAGCTTGACACCAAATTTGTTATATTTCAGAGACTAGTAGTAGCATGCCCTTTTATATGTAATATGTATATATTGATATTTTGATGTAATTTTTTTAGTTTCACTACGATGAAGATTAACAAGGGGGGGCGATGATGGGGAAAATCTTAAGAAGATGCTTGAAATAACTAAATCAAGACTTCCAATCACATATATAGCAGGATTTAGAAGGCCAATGGATCCACATGAATTTGCTTATATTGCATCGATCATAGGCGTTTTCGTGAGAAATGATATTCCCATCTCTCCCTCATGGAAACACCACCGAAATACCCCCGAGCATTTTGAAGGTTTACTGAAAAAGTTACGTGTAAGTCCTCTATCTCTTGGACATACTCCACTGCTCTGTCCCTTGTCTTCTTAGCTTGCTGTTTGTTATATATTCTCCTCATTGTTGTCTACAGAGATTTTTCATGTTCGATGAGAATAGTGAGGAAGTAAAGGTTGATCTCAAAAGCATATTCTCCGCATGTTTTTGCTAGTAGCACCATAGGCTAAAGAAGCAACACTTCTCTAGCAAGTGTTTTAAAGATGTTACAAGAACGTCTCCTTTGGATCACATGGCTGACGATCAGTGGGGTGATCTTCTCCACCACTGGCTTGATCAAAAGAATGAGGTATCCTATGAGAAGACTGAGACTAGATCGCATTGTCAATTCGTTTTTACGCATGTGTTTTATACGTCTCATTTTGTATGGCATCGCTCAAAGGAACTGTTCCAGCCGTAATAAAGTACGAGTACTAAGTCGTACAGGATCCCGCAGCATATCTGGGCGCCTCTACCAATTGGTAAGGACCTGTTGTTCTCTACTGTGTATTTTAAATAAGTATGTAATTGATGTTGTGGAATCTTTATGAATCTTATCTTTCAACCTCCATTTCCACCATGTGATGCAATTTATTTTCGCCCGTCCAAATGTAGACAAAGTCTAATGGGGATCGAAAAAAACAGTTGACTATGCTGGAGAAATTTGAGGGATGCTAGACGAATAGAGATGGTGTCATTGTAAATAAAGTTTTTGTAAGTATTCTCTGCATTTTGTGATGTTGCACTTGTTGTGATTTGACGTATAAGTTTGATATGCAACCTTGCTTCGACTGCTTCTCAATTTTGTTTTCATTTTCCTTCATAATTTGCAACTAAAGTCAGTTTTAGTTATGAATTGTACAAACAGTTGGCATATCATGCACCTCATAGTGTTTACACAGGAAGCCACATTTTTAGTCTTGTTAGTAAATGACATCAAAAAACATACACGAAAAAATGATCTTTTTACTGAAGTGTATAAGGTGCGTTATCAGCATTGCCAATTATAGCAGTTCATGCACATGTTAAACCTATCTGCATGTTTCTCTGTGGTAACTTCACTTCTCTTACACATGTCTATCAACTGAAAACTTTCAAGGCTGAATTGAAAGAGGAGCTGGCAAATCCTGGGAAAGACTATTCAGTAAAAACTCCAAAAGAATGTGTGGATTTATTTTCCAAGGTACTACAACGCGGTTCTATAGCCAAGAATATGTTGTTGTGTAATGATGGGTTCCCACTAAGCTCGTCAAAGTCCAAGTTCAAGTTCAAGTCCAACTCCAAGGCCATTTCTTTGCATATTCAAGTTCTAGAGGAACAACTCCAAGCTGAACAATTGTTATCATCTGTCCTAAGTGTATACAATGAACGTTTGATCGCAAAGTTAGAAGAAATTTTAATTCGGCTGGAGCACTCCATAGAAAATAAGGAGAAAGTCATGAACATTCTCAGTATTTGTGGTTGAGCACTAACACCCGAGGTCAGTCCCTTTGTCGTGAAATGGAACCTGAAGCTAAAAGTATTTGTTAGTGCACTAGTCTACACTTGTTATGAACTTGGGTTGTTTACTTGTTGCGACATGTCTATAATTTGTATGGTACCTTATAATGTACTTCCTTTGTTTCAAAATATATCCCTTTTTAGCAAAGATCGTTTAGATTTCTAAACATCCTTATAGTATCAATGGAGGTACTATTGGGGAATATAATGCACCAATATGGAAGTAGTATGATTCCTGAATGCGTGATCTCTAGATTGCTAGCCTGCTTAATATTGGTGCTTTATATGCTGCAAGGTTGGATTGTTGTGTACTAATATATGTGTGGATGGAGAAAATTGCATCTAACACCAGTCTTTGTTGCATTTGTTGCACAGAACATAGAAACAAGACCTTTTTTGTGGCTAGCACGGTTTGTGGCTTAATTTTTTGCACCTGGCCCAAATAAATATCTTAACCTGATGGGTTAGAGCATCTCTAACCCATCCCCAAAATGGCAATGGAGGTGTAAATTTACTCCTCTAACAGACAAAGCCGCACCGAACCTAACCCTAACCCCTATCACCGTTTAGAGGAGAATAAATATAGGACTTGCCACCGCAACCTCAACTCCTTTATTTTTTGTCCCCCACCCGCACGTTCGTTGTCGGCACGCTGCCCTTCGCCGGATCCGTGCTCTGCCAATGGCAAGCTACCCTCTATGCATCTTGTGGTAGCCTATGTTGCTAGAATCAGCCGCCACGAGCCATTTTCCCTAGCCACAAATGCGCCGCCGAGCTTCGCCGGATTCGACGCACCGTGGCCAGGATTTGCCGCGATATGATCGGATCCCGGAGTCCAAGCACCCTCTGGCATGACTACACACCGTTGTAACAACCCGACCGATCTCGTAGGAGCGGCACCACAAGCACCCGTGCCGCCACTAGCTCTGGATCCGGCACCATCAGCTACACCAGCACCAACCCATGGACCCGCACCGGCACCTTCCCATACTGGCGTCGTTGGAACAAGGTGAAGAAGAGATAAGCTCCAGGGTTCTTTGTAGCGTTTTTGGTTAAAGCTCGTCAATTTTCTAATCTAGATGATTCTTTGTAGCAATGTGAAGAAAAGAGAAGCTCCATGGTCCGAGGATGATGACAACGATTTGTACCTTCCTTGGTATCATGCCTTTCCAACAATTTTGGGAAGAAATACATGCCAATTTCAATGAAATAACTAGTGGAGATGCAAGGTCATTAGTATCGATTATGAATAGTTGGAATTTGCTAGTAATTTACTCATATACAGGAAACCTATGAATAAATGGAGCTTGCATGTATGAATAATGGTGTATGAACATTGAGCTTCTCTCTTATTCATCTTGTTAAGTATGATTTGATGTGAGATTTTAGCAAATTAGGATGATGCTATTACTATGTATGAGTAATTTATTGATATTAGGATGATGCTATTACTATATATATATGAACTATGAATCTTTATGTTACACAAAAGAAACTATGCTAGATGCAAAAAAGAAACTCTTTCTTTGTTTTGTGCAACAAATGCCAGAAACTGGTTATGTGTGGATGCACCAATATGTACTAGTGTGATACAGTGCATTATGTTACAAGTGCTGCTGTCCTGGATCATTGATCATAAGGTTCAGGTTCTCAAAACAATGCCTTAGCCCTTTGTTGCACACCATATTCATACGTGTCATGTGATAAATGGAACAACATTTTAGAATCAGAGCTCAACATTTTCTTTCACGTCTGAATGGACTGATGAACAGATGGAGTACGACTCGCGAAAAAGACCTTATACAATTTTTCTGTTCTATTACATGGATTAGTCACATTCAAAACCGTACTGGAGCCACAAATCCTCCCACTGTATCATGTAATATTTTTGAATCCGAGATCATGGTATCCAATTTTCTACCCATCAGTCCAGAAAAAGGCTACTTTGAGCAAGGTCCTGGATGATCAGTTAATGTGACTAGGCCATGGATTCGTGAACAGATGGAAGTACGGTCTACTAGCAGTTATTACTTGGACTGTCACCAAATTCAAATTTTGAATCGAGAGGAAAAAGCTCCCGCCTACACGAAATATTTGGGCCCCATGTTAAATCTTTCATATACTACGAAATTCTGTTTGACCTATTGTAATGATGACCAATGGAGATTGTGAAATTACTGGGTTGGGTGGTGGGGTTTGCTCGTAATTTTTGTTACTAGGACTATAGCCAAATTCAAAATCTTAAACGAGGGTAAAAACCTACAGCCCAAAAAATTTCACAGATGGAGTTAACATTATTTTTTCTATGGGAATATTTTTTATTCCTAAACATAGGGAGTAGCATTTTTACAAATTATTACTTGTACTCTAGCCAAATTCAAAATCTCAGTTGAGCGGCAAAATTTACCAATGTTCTACGCAATTATGTAATGGATGGTCAGTTGATGTGACTCTCGACCTTCAATTCTTGACCAGATAGCGTACTAGTCTACAACTATCTTTTTCTATTATTACTTTGCTGCCAGCCAAATTCAAAATCGTAAAATCAAGCGGAAAAATCCCAACCGACTCATATCCATTTTTCTAGCAGTGGAGTACCATTTTTCTATTATTATTATTTATCCCAACAAAATCCCAACAAAATCTCCAGCAGTGGAGTACCATTTTTCTATTATTATTATTTATCCTGTAGCCAAATTCAAAATCCCTATCGAGCGGAAAAATCACACACCGACCTTGAGAATTTACCGCCCCACCGTTTCAAAAACTTTGAGGAAAAATATCCCATCATGGAGTACCATTTTTCTATTATAGTATTATTATTTGTCTGGTAGTCAAATTCAAAATCTCAATCTGGTGGAAAATTCACACACCGACCATGAAGCATTTCCCACCCCGCTATTTCAAAAACTTCGAGGAAAAATCTCCCACCGTGGAAAATAATTTTTCTATTATTATTATTTGTCCGGTAGCCAAATTCAAAATATCCGTCGAGCGGCAAAATCACAGACCGACCTTGAAGAATTTCCCGCCCCACCGTTTCAAATACTCTGAGGCAAAATCTCCCACCGGGGGATTACCATTTCTATTATTAGCCAAATTCAAAATCTCAATCGAGCGGCAAAACCAGAGACTGACTTTGAAGCATTTCGCGCCCCTCCATTTCAAAAACTTTTGACGTTAAAATTCCTTTTCTACCCATTGTTTCGACGCCCTATGGGCAAGCTAAGTCGATAGCTTGGGTGCACGATTATAATTATTTTTTTGTTTACCTCCATAGTCCCAATTCACTCAGTTTTTCCAGTTGGCCCTCCCAAAATCCCAGGCTTCTCTCGCATGCCCTCACCTCCACGACCACCGCGCGCACCGGTCGGCGACAATTCACGGCTGCCGGAGCTGCTTCATCGACGCCCACCCAATCATATCTAGTTCACCGGGTCTCTCTGCCACTCCACCAGAGCTATGGTCTCGCTGACCGCGCCTATGGTATTGTCGACCGGCCACGCTCTACTTCCCCGCCGCCGAAAGCTACCGAACCGTACTGGAGCATCTTCACCGTCGTCCACCAGACGAGATCTAATTCAATAAGTTCCATGTTGACTGCTCCAGACCAGCTACATGGTCATCGCCGTTGACTGCACTGGCATCGACCGCCTAAGATCTGCTTCCCCAACGCCAGTAGCCACTGCAACCATAGCACCCTCAATGACCTGGACATCACTCGCACGCTACCGATGATGCTTAGACGCCTCTCCGACCAAGGTAACCAGATCCCCAACTTGTTTTTGTTTTGACAGCGGTATAGCAGGTTCAAGCATGTCGTAGTGAACTGCATTTTTGTAATCATGCTAGTACGTACAAGTCACTAGGCACGCCTGTTCTTCGTGCTAGTACATACAAGGTCATTAGACATGTTGGTTTGCATTCACTACTCTACAAGTATCAAGTCATGCACATGTCTGTTATTTTGCCATGCACATGTTCTTATCTTAGCTGCTCCGTACACCAGTAAATGCCTGCTATTGTGTATTTCTTGCAAAATTTAATGTCACTAGAAAATATTAGAGTGGATTCCCTGCTACACAGTTACTGACTCTATCTGGTTATTCCTGAGCTAAGTTCCTACTATTATTTCCTCCCTCGTATCGCTCTGCTATCCTATGCTAGGTCCACCAGTATAACACCCTCGAATCGTCCCTATGCAAGTTTTAGCGATTCCCGTCAAACCCTCATAAAAACGATTGAAAGATGCCCAACAGGCACTTGCGTGCGGGTGAAAAACGAAGTAATATCATTACACAATATTTCACGATGGAACCCATAGAACATATATATACAACAACGACTCATTGAGTCAAGAATACAAATATACAGTATAAAGATCCAAATCACCTTGAAAACGATACAACATCCGAGTACAGATAAGAAGCAAATTGGGCTAAGAGCCCCGAAGAATAACCAATGGCGTCCATAACCCTTCCCCAGCCAAGCCGGAAGGGTAACCCTGCTACAATAAAAGGGGTGCCGACAAGGGGCAACGGAAAAAGAGAGTGGTCAGTACTGAGGACAGTACACGGCGAGTCTATAATTCGATGACTCTCGCCTACATAGGTATGGTGGACTGTAGCGGCAGTGCAGCATGCAATAAACAACTTATAGAGACTCGATAAAACTCTGGGATATTGGAGAGAGATATGAAAGACGTATGTGGAATCAACCTGATAATAACACCAATCATACCCATCCTGGTATTTCCGCCTCGAGACCAAGCAAGGAAGTCAAACCAAGGAACTCGTGTAGTTGGTAGTTTTATTCATTCCATTATAGTTGCGGCACTTACTAGTCAGATAAAGATAGCATGAGTCATCCTGATATCATAAGCAGTGGGTAGTTTTAGTTAATCATTCCGTTGTAGTTGCAATATTTACTAGTCAGATACCAGTAGCAGGAGACATCCCAAATCCAGGAGTTGTTGGAACTACTTTAGTTATAGTTGTCTAGTCATTCCATTATAGTGTAGTTGATTACTAGTCATTCCATAGTCAAATTTATAGCACTACTTTAGTTATAGTTATCTATGATCAAGATACTGTGCTCCAAGTCGTCCATAACCGTGGACACGGCTTTCAGAAAGTTTTACCCTGCAGGGGTTCACAAATAGCAACACACACATGATCAACCTCGGGAAGAACCAAATAAAATGCAACGAAGCCTCACGACAAAG
Organism: Avena eriantha; assembly: GCA_910589775.1. Lineage (NCBI taxonomy): Eukaryota > Viridiplantae > Streptophyta > Magnoliopsida > Poales > Poaceae > Avena > Avena eriantha. The sequence goes on from CAJUXJ010001795.1 coordinate 102,344, forward strand.
CATTCACAGGATTCATAAATCATTTTAGGGGCCACCCCACTAATCTACCCGCAACAAAGTTGGTCGGCTCTGAGACAGACCCAGGGTTTGTGTCAATGGCTGTAAACGACTACGAACCCGAAAAGCATGGCATAAGTACAAGATAGTAATAAAGCCCCAAACTAGTTTGTGGCCCCAAGAAATAAAGTGTGAATCAAACTCAGGCAAAGGGGGATCCATAGGGTCTCCTGTATATGGATAGTGCGAATAGTCAAGGAACAGGTATCAAGGACTCGGGGCCTACGGGACACAAGTGAGCGTGGAAGAACCAAATATTAGCTATTCCCCACCGGTGCCTCTACATTAGTTATATCTATTCCCAGCATTTTAACATCAAGTTGTGATTAAACTCTTGATCATCTCCAACATAAAGGAAATGGCAACCTTCCAACAACTGTGGTACTTGACGACACGAAGCAGCACCTGAGCAAGTGACTACGACAGGCAAGGCCGACTATCTACCAACACCAGGTAATAGGAGGTGTCCAAGGCAATATAAAAGGCTACAAGGAATATCACGGGTACGGAAAGACTAAAGCATCGCAACACAGATAGCAATAGATCAACAGGAGGAAGTAAAGACTATAATAGGTAGAAAGGGGAGAGTTCTCTCCTAGGAAACACTTCTGAAGGTTCATTACCTGAAGAACTTGTTGATACTCACATCCACTCAACGGTCTAATCTGCGAAGAAGCAAAACACTAAAAGAAACATTGGTTTCACTATTTAATACTACGACAGAAGATCGGGCATGATGCATGTAAGATATATGTCATGGCAAAGATGCGATGCAATTAGGCAATATTAAGAGGAATCGGGATCCCGACAATTAATTAGAATGCTCATGTCGTTTAAGTACCCCGCAATTTAAATGTTGTATTAACAAGGCAAGACATGGTACCGGTTCAATACACAAATTTAAATAGAGTCGATGTAAGAGTAGGATAGCCCGCATTTAGTCTCCATATCTAATTTAGGTGAATCATCTAAATACCCCCAAACATCTACAATATGCATGCGACATGAACATTTAATATGCAACAGGTATATGGCATTTAATAAAATAGGGGCTCGGATATCTTCACACATTGGGGATCTCGGGGTTCGATGGTATTGGTCTTCGCCTCTGGGAACGGGGTCTTGACGTCCGTGAGGGAGAGCATGAAGCCGATGCCGGGGTTCGGGCTTCGGATCCGGGATCGGGGATCTTCCGGGTCTCCGCCATCGGATTCAGGAAGGAGATCTTAGGGTTTCTCTGATGGAGTTCTTGACATCCCATGTCGCATATCTTGTCGTCGTAGGCATGAGCAACAACATGCACTGGCCACATGCAGACAACACCGAGGCCTTGAACAGCTGCAGATAACACGGGAGAGCACCACATGGCCACGGACAAGAAAACACACAGGCATACACACCACCTGAGGTACAGCTAGGCAAAACGAGGGATGGTTGCCTGCAAACGCCTCCTTGCGGGCTGAGCTCGACTTGGGGGCATAGACGCTAGGGACGGCTAGTACGGAGAGCTCGAACGCGTGATTGGGGACAGGGGTCGGCAAACTCTGCAGAGGGAAGGACCACGTGGCACGAGGACAACAGGAAGAAGGGCTCGGGGGCGGGGCGGCATCTGGGGCAGCGAGGAAGGGCCGAGGAGGCCGTGGTGGAGCTCGCTGCCGACGGCGGCGGCCGGGTCGAGGAAGGATCGTGATGGGGACGGGGACAAGGAGCAGTGTCTGCGGACGGCCAAGGTCGGGGCAGAGAGCACCCGCGGCTGTGCAGGTCGGAGCCAAGGCGGAAGGCGGTGGTGACCGACGCAGGGGCGAGGCTCGCACCGCGTGGTTGGCCGAAGCGGAGAGCATCGGGCTTTGGCCTCCAGGAAAGCAAGCATGGGACAGGGCAGCGAGGCCTGCTGGTTTACGAGCGGGCCAGCGAGGAGGACCTCTGGTAGTGGGGACTGGGGAGGGGCCACGGTCGCTGAAGAGGGTGGGATCAAGCGCGGAGGACGAGGGGCTCACGTGGCGGCGGAATAGGGAGGCGGTGGTAGGGCTCCTGCAGCCAAGGAACACGAGGAGGAGGGCCACGATGGAGAGGAGCTTGCAGTGGTGGCGATGGCTTGGCGACGAGAGGAGATACGAGCGAGGTGGGAATCATGAGTGCTGCATGCGACGCGTGAGGGAGGCGTGTGGGGATTCGATCGGGGGAACCCAGGTTTGGTGGCCCCCGTGCGGTGTACGACTGGGTCGTGCGCTTTGACATGTGCCGCATGAGGGATGGTAGGTGAGATGGTCCGGTTGGACCAGGTGTGGGTCGGGTGGGTGTAGGGTGTAGTGGGGCGGGTGGTCCGGTGTGACGCACAGAGTTTGGGCGCTGCGGGAGATGGGTGGTGTGGTGGCTGGGTTAGGGCTAGGGGAATTAGGGTTTGGTAGATAGGGTTTAGTTGGGCGGGTCATAGGTGGTCTGGCCCGGTTGGGCCTCTGGCCTAACCAGTTGGCCTACCTCCTGAACAAATTCTTTTATTTTTATTAGATTACTATTTTATTTTAAAAAACTTTCGCGATTAGTTTTTAGACAACACAAAATATTCAGACGGACCGGGTTTTAATTTGAAAATATAGAAGGGGACTAACTAGAAAACAGAGGTAGGCTTTTAGAAAAGTAGTTTTAGGCAAACAAATGCATCATGTCTTGACGATGCTCAAAGGCAATGTGGCATGATGACATGATCATCCAGTCATGATGATGCGCAAAACAAAAACACAGCAATTTTCTAGTAGTGGTTTTAGCCGGGGTGCTACAACTAGCGATGCCATTATATATTTTCTGTATCTGGTGCTGGTTCATCCTAATCAACGGCATAATTATTCTTTACTGTATAGTTCATTCGTGTTTTACATTCCTGCTCGACAAGTTTTGGTATGATGCGGTTATAATTTCTATGTGGTTCATTCTTAGCTATGACAGTAAATGCATGCCATTGTGTAGCTCACTGCAAATTCTGACTCACCTAATGTCTCTTGCATTCCAGGAGATACCACTACTTCCATATATATTTGCTGAAATGACGTGGCTAGTTTATATTAAAATTCTAAGAAACACTTTGTTTGATTGCTCATTTCATTATTGACATACTTGTCTAATTCTTGTTTTTCCTATTCTACAGGTTCACAAGACACACCATTATATCTCGTATCTGGTTCTGGTTCGTCCTAGGCAACGACATAACTATCCTCTGCTATATAGTTCATTCATGGTTTGCATTCCTGCTCTACAAGTTCGTATTATGCAGTTATAATTCCTATCTAGTTCATTCTTACCTATGAGTAGTTTGTCTTTTTTGCTGTATTAACTTGCTATTAGTTAGTTTCATACTGCAATTATTGCTATCGCCACAAAAGAGGGGACTGCAAGATCATGTCTCAAGGTGGTTTTCCAATGTAGATGTCACACTCAAAGGGAGATGCAGTTGATGGATTGAGAAAACAAATTGGGGACTCTGCTATCAACTTGATTCGCAACTGAAATGCTTATTTTCTTTCCCTTTTATTCATATTATGTAATATTTTAAGAAGTTTGAGCTGATGTAATATCTAGATAACTCGCATAGGCCATGTAGGCATTTAGTTGACGGTGTCCATGCATGGCGGTACCATAACTGCGCCAGCAAAGTCGATCAGGTAACTGTATAGGGTTTTGTTATTTGCCCTTCTTGTATTGCACCTTCCTTGAACAGTAAAAGATGCTCGCTAATTATACTCCTTTTATGAAATTTGCGTGGGCGTTAGAATTAACGAAACAGTAATGGTAACTAGACAAAACAGTAACAGACCAAAATATTAACAGGCCGAAATAGTAATAGGCCAAAACAGTAATGGACCAAAATAGTAACAGGACAAAATAGTAACAGGCCAAAATAGTAGAAGGCCAAAACACCAGCAGACTAGAACAGTGTCAATCCAGCATAGTAATAGGCCAGCACAGTAATAGACTAGAAAAGCAACAGGCTAGAACAGTAACATGCATGAATAGTAGCAAGCCAGAACAGTGGCAACAAGCACAGTGACGGGCCAGAACAGTAAAGGACCAGAATAGTAATGAACATGAATAGTAGATGGCCAGAACAGTAACGAGCCAGAATAGTGAAAGGCCAGAACAGTATCGGGCCTTCTCAAAAGTAGGCCGTTTGTAGGCGGTCCAAGACGAGCTGTGAGAACAGTGCGGGCTGACCGCTGGCCTTAACAGTATGGGCCCTACTTGACGCAGCCTATTAACGGGCCGCACAGTATTCAAACAGTGTGGGCTTCTGTAGGCCTGACATTCGTGGGCTACTGCTGGCCACATCTTTGTGCCCATTTCAAATAGTGCCGGACGAAACAGTAACGGGCCATAATCTTATTGGGTTCTCCTAATGGTTCGGCCCACTTAATCATGAGCAGGCCTTGGCTGGGTTTGGCTTCTACCACGGTTTCTATTAATGGCGGTAATTGGGCGTTAATGGTGTTTACCACGTAGAATTTTGCATGACATCAGCAGTCAACGCGGCTGGCGAACAGATCTATGATGGAACAAGTTTTTGTGGCTGAAGGGTGCGATCTGCCACGGTCAGAACAAACCATGGTAGATTCTTTTGTGATAGGGCTTTTACCACGAGGGGCATCCGTCGTAGAATACTTTTTAGCCATGAAAAACGGGCCTTCAACAATGAAAATCGTCTGCTTTAAAAGTCAACTTTTCTGGTAGTATATTTTAACGTTCACATTGTGCAACGTATTTGCTACGTTGTCTATGCGATGCACCACCTGGTCAAAATCTCTCGTCGTGACATATTTGAATCTCATCTGAGGTGGAGGCATACCTTGCTGCTGGTGCTGAGGGAATGGTTGTTGGTGATGATGCTGCTGACCGTAGTCATCCCAGCATGCTTTGTTCTAGTCCTCTCCACCTTGATCCTGCTGCTGTTGGTCAGCGGTTGCGTCCTCCTAGTCGGGATGACCTTCCAACGGTGCAATCCTCCCAGAGGAGATCAATGCCTTCTAGAATTCTTCCTCATTGAGGACCCAATTTTGTTTACATGGCAAACCAAAATCTTGAACAAAAGGAAGCAAAACATGGTGGAGATCACCATTAGGCTCAAAATAAAATTGATAAGCATGGAGAGAGCGTTGGGGTCTATAAACCCCCATCAATTTGGTTCTAGCCATGTGAATTTCATCTAGAATCTTACTGCGAGCCATAGCTCTTTCCTGGGGCATGACAAACTCGCTTGTTTAAGCTATCTGTGTGATCAAGCCACCACAGCGGATGTCACCCGAGGAAGTCGAACTTTGGCGGCGGAAGTGCTGGATGATCAAAGCACCCAAGTTTACCTTGTTCTGCAGAGCCATATGAATTACACTTATCTCAGGGCCTGCCACTGCCCCAACATCTCCCTTCCAAAAAAATAGAATTCACCAAGAAGGTGGCAAAGTAACGGATAGTGGGATTCTGGATGGTGGCACTCTTTTTGTGCAAATAAGCGTTGTTCCTGTGGACATAAATCTGTTCTGAAGCATGCGTTGCCTCTATGTGGACATTATCATTAATATCGAGCTCCCCCTGATAGAATAACCCGAAACAATCACAAAATTGATGGAAATAGTTGCTATGGGGTTGCCCCATTGAGCACACAACTTATAGTGCAATTAAGCTCTTGGGCCTCAAGGTCATCGTGGAGAGATGACATGAACTCATACATGGTGAGCTGGTAGGTGTCGGTGGAGAGGAAGGATAAAGGGACCATGCCGGCTTGCATGGTCATCTGGTCGAATTCCTCCAATCACTACAAGAAAAGTTGGCTTTTACAACGGATGATTTTCGTGGTTGAAAGCCCGTTTTTGTGGCCAAAGAGTCTTGTGAGACATATGGCCTTCGTGTTAAAAGCCCCATCACAAATGAATTAACCACGGTTTTTTTTCGACCGTGGTGGATCACACCCTTCCGCGACGAAAACTTGTTCTGTCGAAGATCTGTTTGCCAGCCGCGCTGACGGCTGATGTCATTCAAACTGCCACGTGGCATCCGCCGTTAGCGGTCATAGAAATGGTGGCAGAAGACAAGCCAAGCCAAGGCCTGCTAAATACTAACCGGGTCAGCCCATCAGGGGAGCCCAACAATAAGATGACCTATTACTGTTTTATCCTGCACTGTTTGAAATGGGCCCAAAAATGCAGCCAGCAGCGACCCGCGAACTTTCAGGTCCGATTTTGTTACGGCCTACAGAAGGCCCATGTTGGTCCAACACTCTACTTCCACTTGAGGTCTGCACAAATCCGGCCCGACACTGTTGAGGCCTGTTGCCAATCTAGCCTTTTACTGTTCAATCCTATCACTGTTCCAGCCATTTAGGAATTTCGACCCGTTACTGTTTAGTACCTTTAGTGTTTGGGCTTTGATGTTCAGGCCAACACTGTTTGGCATGTTACTGTACTGGCCTGCCACTGTACTGGCCTTTTGTCGTTGATACCTTTTACGGTTCCGGCCTTTCATCGTTCCGGCCTTTTCTCTATTCTAGCCTTTTATTGTTCTCGCCTTTTACTATTCTGGCCTCTTACTGTTCGGGCCTTTTGTTGTTCTGGCCTCTTATTGTTCTGGCCTTTTACTATTCTGCCATTTTACTGTTTTGCCATTTTATTGCTATGGCCTTTTACGATTCTGTCCTTTTACTATACTAGCCTTTTATTGTACTGGGCATTTACTGTTCTAGCCTTCTACTTTTTTGGCCTTTTCATGTTCTGGACTTTTAATTTTCTGGCCTTTTATTGTTCTAGTTCTTTTGGGTCATCCATGTGCATGGTGTTTCAATGTTCGGCATTGTACTGCTCTGGCCTGTTACTGTTTCGGACTTTTTTCTAGCACCTACTTTTCACAGAACAGGTGAATATCAAGACATCAATTAATAAACACAAAGAAATTAAAATTACTTATTACACAACAATAAAAGATTGTTACAATAGGTTATACAACAAGATCGTAATTCCGATAGATTACAACGCATTAGTACCATCAATAAGAGATCGGTACATGGCGATTTGCTTCAATGTATCATTTGTCCTCTTCTTCAACAATTCATGTAAAGATCTAAGAGAAGTTACACCCTTTCGTTCTGCATGCAATACATCATTTATATATTTATCACCTGCAGGAGTTGTTCTAGGTGAACTATTAAGTAAGTTGTTTGCTTCGAAAATGCAATGGGAGGATGAATGGGATGAGGGATCACAACTTTCAGTCCTGCCTTCCAAGGACTTCTGCTGGGTTTTAACTACCGTCTGCTAAAAATATGGTGAAACATGCTAAAACAAACAACAAGGGAAACAAGTAGTATTATATAAAGTAGAGATCATTTAAAGTAAGTATGAACTTACAGTAGCATGTTCAGGCTGACAGTACCTCCTTCTCGAGCGGGTGCAACTCCTGGTCAATCTGCCAGAAGAATCTGTGTAGAACAGTTGGAACTCTGGTCCTTGTACTCCATTGTCATTTCTCTGCATGACATTTGAAACCAAGTTGGTTGGTTTGGAAGGATGAGAACTCTTGAAAAACACCAAAAACATAGCATTAAAAATTACCAGGTGTATGTTTCAAACTAGATAGCTAGTTTGGAAGGATGAAAGCAGGTGAAAACACCAACATATAGCATTAAAAATGACTAGATATATTATCCAAACTAGATGGACATTTTCTGAATTAAGCATCCGCACATATATTCACAATTGAACATAAATGTAAATGTCATGGCAAGTTCTTAGGTAGAATGACTTATTAACTTATTAGGCATACAGGTTATACAACTAAATTAACATGACAAGAAACTGTCCTAAGTAACACAAGGAAACCTCACGATTCAGCCTTGCTGGGAATCAGATTGTCAGTGTTGGACCTTCTATGAGCTGTTTGCATGACCCGTGCGAGCGCTCAGTAAGAATAAAATCTATGAGTTCATGTTGGAGGATTAAACCAATAGCGTGAGAATAAAGAAAGGGAATAAAAGAGAGAAGCTAATGATGTGGATATGACCTACAAGATGAAGGTTGCAAACAAAATGACAATAGCATCCAGGATATTGAGCAACATCCTAAAGATTTCATAGCTTATGAGTACCAAAAATATAGCAAACGGGCAAGAGAAATTACCGCTGCGCAGCGAGGACGGGTGGGACGGGAAAGTGGGTAGTAGGGGCGGCGGCTTGGCATTTCGGGGTTAGCAACGAATGATTCAGTGATGTGGCCCCGGTAGGGTAGACGATGTCATTGGTGAAGCAGATCCAGTGCTGCAAAGGAGTCAGTGAAATAGTTCTAGTGAAGAGTGCCTATAGTGGAAGAGCTCCGGTGTGGAAGAGAGGGACGGTGATGAACCAACTAGAGGAAGGTTGAGGTTGGAGGGGTGTGGGCGGGGAAGAGACGATGGGGGATATAGGTGGGATGATGCACATTTACGACCTATACCCCTCGATTATTGCAGTACTCCCACGGTCCTTGTTCTCGGAGCAGGGATAGAAGAGGATTTTGGCATTTGCAAAAAGCGGGGCGGGATATTTGAATAGATGCGCATGATATTTGAATATATATGCACGGGATGTTTCGGCACCATGTGGAAATTTTTAGGTTGAAGCTTCCGACCTACGGTACTCCAACGCGGCCGCTCTCACTGTTGGCCCCGTCTAGACCCACACGCCAGCAACAATATGCTTACCAACATATAAATGAGTTTCCACACATTTTTCGAAATTGATAAACAATATATTTTGAAAGCTTTCATACAAGATGACCAAGGTCACGGCCATATCTCTGTTATAGTTTATAATAGTGTGTCCATATCTGGTAGATAGCTGCATCTTGGCATTTCAAAACAAGATTCTAGATTTGATGGACAATGCCCAACTTTCATGTATTTCCAAACTTTCTAGCTAAATCTATGCAATAAAATGACTTTTGAAAATCTGAATTAAATATGTCTAATTTCAAACTAGAAAGTGTGTGATATACCTTGCACTTGACTTTTTAAAATAATTCAGAGATATCAAGTAGTCAAATATTGGAGAACCACCAAGAGTTTTGCACAATTCAACTTTTTGATATGAATGGTAATGACACCTAATTTCGGCCATTTCAAAAAATACAAAAAAACAAAATATAAAAAGAAATGCATCCATTATTTTCTCTCTTTGTGTCTCACTATGTGCACTAGCTAGTTTCCATGGAAAAATATAATCTTGAAATTTTATAATTTTTGAGAAAAAATTGTATCAGAATATATGGAGTACCATGTAAGAACATGCATTGGTTTCAAACCAGATGACCAAGGTCATGGCCATATCTTTTCTATAGTTTATAATAACCTATCCATATTTGTTATGGTATGTATTGGCATTTAAAATATTATTTACAAAGGAAGCTTCTGAATTGGAAGTTATTTCAATTTTCTAAGGCACACCAATGGCTTTAGTCATGAAGCTACTAAAAAACATGTCTTAAAATCCCACTGCCCCAATTTTTACTCAAAGTATATATAGCCTAGGGTTAAGTTTAGGGTTCAGGGTTTTATTCTAGGTTGAGGGTTTAAGGGTTTATGCATAAGGATTTTAGTGTTTAGGCTTTTAGGGTTTAGTGGTTTAGGGTTCATGATTTAGGGTTTAGGGTTGTTTATGTTTTAGTGTTTAGGGAATTTTCAATAATAATGTTCAAGCTTTATATATATGGTTATATTCTTGGAACAGAATGGCATTATCGCAATTTAATAAAAGTATTTAAAATTTGGATCTATAAGTGCATTATACCTCCTTCGTAGGGGTTTAGGGTACTAGAGTTAGGAAGTTAGGGTTCTAGGGTTAGGAGGTTATTAGGGTTTATGGTTAAGGGTTTTTTATTTTCAATAATGTTCAAGCTTTATGCTTATATTCATGTAATAGAATGGCGTTACCACAATTTCTATAAGTGCACTGTAACTGTTGGTTTAGGGTTTATGGGTCGATGATTTAGGGTTTTACGGTTTAGGTTTTATGGGTTGTTTAGGGTTTAGGGATTAGCGATTTTTCAATAATGCTCAAATATTTATGCTTATATTCGTCGAATAGAATGGCATTACCTGCTTTAATGAAAGTATCACAAATGTTGATCTATAAGTGCAAGATACGTGCTTGGTTAGGGTTTTACAGTTTAGGTTTTATGGTTGCATATGGTTTAGAGTTTAGCAAATTTAGAATAATGCTCAAGCTTTATTGTTATATTCATTGAATAGAATGACGTTACCTAATTTATTGAAAGTATCTCAAATTTTGATCTATAAAGTGCATGATACCTGCTTGGTTAGTGTTTATGTGTTGAGGGTTTGGGGTTTTAGGGTTTAGGTTTTAGGGGTTGTTTAGGGTTTAGGTAATTTTCGATAATGCTCAAGATTTATGCTTATGTTCGTCGAATAAAATGGCGTTACCAAATTAAACGAATGTATATCAGATTTTGATCTATAAGTGCATGCTACGTGCTTGTTAAGGGTTTAGGGTTTCGTGTTTTAGGGGTTTAGGGTTTTAGCAATTTTCAATAATGTTCATGTTGGAATATGCTTATATTCGTGGAATAGAATGGCATTACATCAATTTATTGAAAGTATCTCAAATTTTGATGTATAAGTGCACAATACCTGCTTTGGTTAGGGTTTATGGGTCGAGGGTTTAGGGTTATAGGTTTTTACGGTTTAGTTTTATGGGTTTTTTACGGTTTAGGGTTTAGCGAATTTTCAATAATTCTCAAGATTTATGCTTATACTCATAGAACAAAATGGGTGTTAGCTGATCAATGTGTGCATGACACCTGCTTGGTTAGGGTTTATGGATGAGGGTTTTGGTGTTTAGGGTTTAAGTTTTAGGGGTTGTTTTGGGTTTACGGAAATTTTGATATTACTCAGGATTTATGCTTATATTCATCAAATAGAATGGCGTTACCCATTTAACAAAATTATCTTAAATTTTAAGCTATAAGGGCATGCTACGTGGTTGGTGAGGGTTTAGGGTTATAGGGTTTATGGGTTTAGGATTTGGGTTTTAGGGGTTTCGGTTTTCGAGAATTTTCAATAATGTTCAAGCTTTATGCTTATATTCATGGAATAGAATGGTGTCACCCAATTTCAGAGAATTTTTGGTAATGCTCAGGATTTATGCTTATATTCATCTAATAGAATGGTGTTGCCTGATTTAATGAAAGTATCTCAATTTTTGATCTATAGTTGCACGATACCTACTTGGTCAGGGTTTAGGGGTTTAGATTTTATGGTTTAGGATTCCATGAATTCTCAATAATATTTTCTAACTTTATGGTTATATATATTCGTGGAACAGAATGGTGTTACCGCAATTTAATGAAAGTATCTCAAAAATTGATCTACAAGTCGATGATATCCTGCTTGGTCATATTTTTTGTTAAATAAAATTGAAGGTACCCAAGTACTAAAACAAGGGAGAAATAGGAATCTAATTCTTGAGATTTAGGCGCTGTTTGGTAGGAATCTAATTCTGGCTTTTTATTTTTGGCTCAAAAAGCTACGAACGTGTTTTTGGCTTTGTTTATTGAGCTTTTACTCTGACATAGTGGAATGATAGTATAAGCCAGGTTGGATGATTTTAATGATTTTATCTCGGTTTATCAAAAAATATTTGAATTTTGAACAACAAGCGATGGGAATCTCTACTTCCCATAATTCTGGCTCACTAACATGTGGGTCACTTGCATAGTGGGTCCAAAAAGTCAGTGTAGGTTGGAGTGGGCAGGAAGGTAAAAATTGAAGAAGGGCTGGGAAACGTGGAAGGAGTGATGCACTTGGGAGAACGCAAATTTACCACCTATATCCCTTTGTTATTTGAGTGCTCCCTCGGATTCTTGTTTCTGGAGTAGGGATAGAAGAGGAATTTTTCATTCTAGAAAGAGGTGAAGCATGTTTTGATGGATGCACGGGATATTTTAATCGATGGGTGCGATGTTTGGGCGCTGTACCAAATTTTGAGGTCGAAGCTTCTAGCATACGCTACTCCAGTGTGGGGCCTCTCAAATGCGCTGTCACCGTGTAGGCCCACATGCGAGCGAGAGTTCCTTCCCATTATTTAAACTAGTTTCTAGGCATTTGTTGAAATTTTCAAACAATTTAAGGCTTTCAATAAGATGACCATCATCCAAAAATGGTGACCAAGGTCATGGAAATAGTTTATGATGATGTGTTCGTATTTGGTAGATCGGTGCATCTTTGCAAATCAACCAATATGTTTGCTTCCAAATTTGAAGTTTGTTTTCGAATTTCTGAGTAACAACAATGTGTTTTGTTGTGAAGCAACTACAAAGATGATGGCTTAAAATACCACCGCCCCCTTTTTCACACAATGTATAACGCCCTTTCAAGCTTCTAGGCTAAAATTTTGCAATAAAGTAATTTTTAGGGCTGGATGTTTGAATGGATGGGCGGGATGTTTGAATGGGTGGGCGGGATATTTCGACGCTTTGCCGAAATTTTGAAGTTGAGGGTTCTAAGGTACGCTACTCCTACTTGGGATGTTGTCCTCGTCAGATAGACCCATAGGCTTGTATGCTTTCCAGCATTTAATGAGTTTATATACATCTGCCGAAATTAATGAACATTAATTCAAGGCTTTCAAACAAGAGGAGCAATGTCACAACCATAATTTGTGTACCTTTTTCATGTTTTGTACTACTCCGTACATTGAAGCATCTTCGCCAACCAAGCTTACAAACATGTCCATATTTGGTAGATCAGTGCATCTTGGCATTTCAAGCAATTGATTACAAAAGAGATTCCAGATTTGATGGATAATGCCCTACTTTCATGAGTTTCATGCCCTACTTTTTGACATAAAGCCATTCGTTCGCAAAGTGCAATGCTATGTGCATTAGTTTCCATGGTAAAACATAAACTTGTATTTTGACAAGTTTTGGATCAATTTTGATCTATGGTGACTGGCAGGTGGGCCATGTAAATCGTGGTGCCCAAAGCAGGGTAGGTCAGAATTTCCAAACTTATCCCTCCTTACCCCTTCGAGTTGTGTATTAACTTCCACCCTTCACCGCCTAGGCCTCATCCCCTTCCCCACAAAACTGATGCGCTTATGGCCGCTCCTCATCACCAACGTGCACGAAGAAGCTTTCCCTACCCATCGGTCTTCTTGAGATGCACTCGTGGGCACGTTGATCCCATGGTAGTCCTTCTATCTCAAGCTTGATATAGTTCGCATTTTATTGCCCTTTCAAATACTCCCTCTGACCCATATTAGTTGACTCGAATTTGTCTAGATTCGGATGTATCTAGACATGTTTTAGTACTAGATACATCTGAATGTAGATAAATCCAAGTCAACTAATATGTGTTGGAGGGAGTACGTAGTTTAATTTGTCCTCAGTCTGCATGGTCATAGTTTATTCTACGCTGGATATGTGTTCTTAAATACCTTCGGCGATTTTTGCTATCAATATGTTTGCTGAAACGCATAGGCATATATAGTTTTTGTACTCCATCTATATGGTTCCTGCTTTTCTTTCAATAATAACCAACCTTGTATGTCATAATTAAATTGATGGGCAGATTTTGGATAGCGATTGCTCCATTTGGCAGCGCTAAACGTATCCTTGATGTTCTACGATTTATGGGATTTTTTAGAGCTCATTGTGACAACTCAAAAGTAAATTGCCCCTGCCGGTTGTGTGCGAATCATTGGGTGCTGCCTCAAAGTATAGTGGAAGACCATATTTTTGCATTTGGGATGCTAAGCACATATGTTAGATGGATATTACATGGTGAACCATATGATCCTCCATATGAACCAGGGGGGGCACATCTTTATCATCAAGATCAAGTAGGGGAGGCAAATGTTGATCAACTAGATCAACTGACAGAGGCAACTCCTGGGCATCTAGATCAACTTGGAGAACGGGGAGGAGAGAAAAAGCGCAAGCTGCATGAAACAGGTTTCATTTCTGGTACTACTGCTATTCCGGATGACAAGGTATATCTGTAGAACGACAAATGTTCAGGTTGTGTGTCTTTGATGTTTCTCTATAAACGTATCTGTTAATCTACTAATCGCAGAAGCAGATGACCAAAGAGGACTTTGATGGTAATGACGATGACCTGAGGCTGTGAATCGGGTACACTACTTTTGGATGGATTTGATGCAGGGCTGCTGATCATCAGGGTGTACTTTTGGTGTCGTTCATGACCACTAGCCCAGCTGCAAAACTCTTGGGGTGTAGAGCTAACCCATGATTGGTTCACTACTATTGTAATTCTATAATATCGAGCTACCTTATTATGATTTATAGGCCTTTGTTAGCAGAACTGTAATTGGAAACTATTCCGTTTATTAGTATATACTGAGTATATGTGTGTTTGTGTGTGTTTCTTGTCTGAAATCTGAGCTTATCATTTTATCTGTTCCTAAACTAGTTTTGAGGCCCCGGCGCTGGTGCCCTATGCTGCAACTACCGCTGTCTTGTCCACTGCTCCGTGAGACGAATCAGCAAAAGGATAATAAAGTGGGATCAATTTGATTCGAAGAGGGGCGATTTTCTCTGTCCATGGAGAGGAACCCGGGAGAACTAGTACTGGTACCAAGGGAAGGACGAGGTTGGATCGGTCAATTATCTCACCCACTTGATGTGGGACCTGCTTTAACTTAGCCCTGACGTGCGTCCCGCTTGAAACAGCTGTAGGCCACCCCGTGATAGCTGGGATAAAAAATTTGGGATTATCTCCCGGCAAAATGTTCCCGCCGCTGCCACTTAAAAATACTTACTGTAGAAAAAAGTGCACTGCCCAGCCCTACTACTACTCCCATGCCCATGCCTTTCTACCAACGACAATATTAGAAACCATCACTAGCTAGCTCACATCCAGCAAGCAACTGTTGGAACTAGTGCAACCTCCGATTGGGGAGTTCTTGTTGAAATAGGTGTGTGTATTTGCTCACCCCGAAATCCGGCTTTGCTTAATTTGCTTCCAATTGAGCCATTGGGGGAACTATTACTACTAGGAGTAGTAGTAGTCGGTATGCTTTGATTATGGAGTTCTTGCTTATTCCTCACCTCGGAATCACCTAATCAGGATATTTTTCCTCTTCTCTAATCGATAGGGTCATTTGGGTGGTGAGGGGATGGAGGGTGGGGGTAGGGGTGGGTGTGGGTGTGGGTGGGAGGTGGTACTGATTTCGTATGGATTCTGGATCTGGGCATGGTCACCGCTGTTCTTATTGGGGCATTTGGTCGGGTTCGATTTCGGTGTTCTTCACTTCTATACCCTTTTAGTTGCTACTCATGATGTGCAATGGATATTGCGTCAGATTCTGTATGGAGAACTATGGGTTAGTGGCGCGCATGGCCACTACAGACAGGGATGGTCCCGTCAGTTCCCTTAAAAGTTGCCTAAAAAAGGTATTGTAACAGTATATTTGTTGCGTCCTTCCATTTGTTCCAATGCTGAAAGTGGTCGGCTACAACCTAGATGTATCCCTATGCTAAAAGTTGTCTCTGTCTGCATCCTATTTTTGTGGAAGACTCTATGACACCATATCTTCTTCATTTACTTTAGCACGGTGGTACATACCTCCGAACATGTGGTGCTCCAGGTGTGGCAAACAGGATGGTACCCCCACATGCCGCAGGATCCAGCTTAAAGAGAAAGGTATTTGTTCTTAATACCCTTATTACCATGGTGCAGTCAGGTTTAAGTATTACCCTCTTGGTGTGATGCATGCTTATAAGATGTTCAGAAACATATGTGTGATTTTATTAATTCTGGCACTATGTTTATGTGAATCCAGATCTGGATATGTCAGACTATCTCATACAGTCAGTATACGACTACTATGTACTGTACTCCCTTCGTCCCAAGGCTTAGGCATATACTGTATTTTTTGAAAAGTCAAGCGGCAGAAAGTTTGACCAAACTTTACATAGTATTGAACTGTTTAGCTCTTTTGCTATTTATGCAGATTGAAGGTGCTACTACGGAGGCTGAGGCTGTGATACGTCGTAAACGTATCTATAATTTTTGATGTTCCATGCTTATTTTATATCAACTATGTTATGTTTTGTCTACATTTTGAGATACTTTTATGCATTTTCTGGAACTAACCTATTGACAAGATGTCATAGTGCCAGTTGTCTGTTTTCTGCTGTTTTTGGTTTCAGAAAAGCTAGAAAAGATATATTATCAGAATTGAACGAAACGAAAGCCAAACTTCCTATTTTTCCCGACACGAAGACGGAGTCCAAAGCATAGACGGAGGAGGACCAGGGGCTGGCCACACCACCTGGTGGCGCGGGCCAGGCCAGGCCGCGCTAGGGGGTGGTGTGGGAGAATATCATTTTGCGGCCCGAAAGTTGGGGTTGCCAGGCAACGCGGTACCCAAGTTGATTTTTATCACCGTGATTCGAAAAGTTGGGGCGCCAATTGCTGAGAGGGGTCTTTCGAGTGAATTATGGCCAAACCCAATATTTTTCAATTCGCGCCCGTTAAGTTAGGATATTCCGTTACACTAGTTCCTGCTGTGCCCCTCCTTCGCCGGTCACTCTTCTTAGCCACCCTACACGTGTCGTAGGGTCAAATCCATTACTATACTTTCCTAACTCTCGACACTGAATCTTGCTGCGGCAGCGGCGGCAGTCCCTTTTCTTCCCTTCCCCGACCATAAATCTGCCGGCAGCGGAGGACCTTTTTTCTTCCTCCCTCGACACTGAATCTGGCGGCGGCCCAGCATGTCTTGCAAGGCGAAAGTTGTAGCTACGTCGCCGACTGAAAAATGTCCGTCGAGGTCCAAGTCTGGGGCTCAACACATAGCAGCGGCGAGGTCTTCAGCAACGGTTAGCAAGGAGGCCAGCAAGGATTCTGCTCCTAAGGTACCTACGAGTAGCGGGTTGAAGAGAAAAGCAAGGCCGGCGGCGTATTGTTCGGCTCCGGTGGGCGGATGCAGCACTCAGATCTCGAAGAAAAAAACCGGGGAGAAGAGCGAGAGGTGAATTTTTCTTATATGTGGCTTATCTTGCAAGTAGATTAGTTACGGCATAATAGAATCGAATGAACTGAAATGTTCCCCTTTTTAGTCAAATTAGGCACAGCTTTGATACAAGGGACCTATATGAGTTCACAGTTCATGTTCGGCAGTACACTGCAAAGCTTGATTTTGGTTGCGAGAGGGTTGTGTTCGGGCAAGATGTGCATCTGCTTGTGAATTGCAAAGAGGTTGTGTCTGTTTCGCCGCTGGTAGATATGCTTGCCGCTAGAATTCCCTGGGGTTCTAGACAGAGGACAAAATTGGTGTGGCGCATCATGAATGATACCTATCAGCAAATTGAGCACTCCCATGAGCTTCAGATGGTTTGGGAGTGTTGTGCGGCTGATCGTAAGGTGAAAGTTGAAGCGATGATTGATGATATGTATGCAGATGCTGGAGATCTTGCTGCAAGAGCTTCTGCTCCAAGAGAATACGTACCAGTAAATGCTGATATAGATAAGTTCAGTATACGCATAGAGGTGGATTCATACATGGCAAAACTTGATGAGGGAGTTAATAAGCCAGTTTCGTCATGTACTGTGGAGATCACTGTCGATTCCAAAAACATAACTCTTGATGAAATGAGAGAGATGATCAGTAAGGAAATCAGTATTGGCCCTAAGAAGATGGCAAAAATCCTGTGGTGGCATCATAAGAAGCAGCAATTCATAGATGTTTTGGATACTAAAGATCTTATGCAGATTATGCAGCGAAAGAAGCAAACCAAGAAGGTGTTCTTCCTTGGTACCATTTCTGATGTTGGTGAACAGGTTATAGTGGACGTAGATGCCCCTGTAGTGGCTGAACAGAATGAGGTGGTCGGCGTTGATGAGATCTGATGAGAGCTGCTACCCTAGGCTTGTCATATGGACCTGAATTTAGAGCGTACTTCTGTGATTATGTTTGTTGAGAGATTGCGATATAATGATGTGCGAGCTGTTGAGATTTTCGGACATTTCATTGACTGAAACCATCGTTGTTGTAATAAGACATAAGTACATTCTAGTTGACATGATTATGTTTCTTAAGATGACGTACCGTACTTGTTTCAGTTATTATGTTTGTTGGTACATTGTAATGTAATGTTTTGTGAAACCATGACTGGACTAGTGATGCATAAATACATTGTAGTTGACATGAGTATGTTTATTGAGATGATGTACTGTACTTGTTTCTGTTATTTTGTTTGTTGAGAGATTGTAATGTAATGATTTGCAAAACCATGACAGGACAAGTGATGTGTAAGTACCTTGTAGTCGACATGATTTTGTTTCTTGAGTTGATGTAATATACTTGTTTCGGTGATAACTTTTGTTGAGAGATTGTAATGTGATGTTTTGTGAAACCATGTTGTGGTTATGTTTGTTGGGAGATTATAATGTAATGTTTTGTGAAACCATGACTGAAGAAGTGATGCATAAGTACCTTGTAGTTGACATGATTTTTTTCTTTGGATGATGTAATATACGGGTATGTTTTCGTTAGGCAATGAAATTGGGATGGAGGGAGTGCAGGCTTAATATTTGAAATGAGAATGTGTGAAGAGAATCCATATCAGGCAGGAGACAGTAATCTAGGGAAAGGGCATGGTATCCATTAAACTATTGTAACATGCCAATTTAGTCAATGTTGAAGCGGTAGAAGGGCTGCTCTCTCTCTCTCTCTCTCTACCCGACGCCGTAGCTGTAGCCGTCGCATTCGCCATGCTGTCCTTGAATGGCAAGGGCGACCAGTCGAGCAGCGACAGCCTTCTCTCCGACATCGAGTATTCCTTCCACGATGTGACTTCCTCCGTTTTCTCGAGCTAGGGTTACGCAATGATAAATCTCTCGATCTGAGCTCCATATGTGCATACAATCATGTTTGATTTCAGCTTTGCGTTTACCTATAGGTACCAAGGACGGTCTATGACTCCAAATGGGAGGGCCTAGATCTCGATGGAGAAGTGCTATGTGACCATTGGATAAAACTGAGGAGATATGTTGCATTCAAAGGCAGTAACACTGAGAGAAGGTTTTTGGGCTATACAAATCAGGTTTGTTTACATTATGTGCAATTGTGACATGAAGTAAAATGTATCGTGCTTGTTCATAACACTATAGTGTGTGTGTTTTTAGGTTGGCACGGTGTGTAAAGCAATAGAGTGGTTGGATCCTGAGTGGCCAGATGCACTTAAGAAATGTTTGGCACAGTTATGGGAGATGTATGAGTTGGAAAGGTCGAGGAGATTTACTGATGTAAGGGATGCAAATGAAAAAAATTACAAGCTGTCAGTACAAAATAAGGAGCTGGAACAAGAAATCGAGAATTTGCAGTCAGGGCTAACTGACGGAATCGATGGGAGCTTGGTTGTTGGAACTACAAAGAAGCTTCAGGATAGTCACAGGTTGCTGATTCATAATGCAGAAAAGGAGAGGGATCAGCTTAGGGAAGACAAGAAGAAGCTAGAGTACTGCATTGCGGATCTATTGAAGGAACTGAAGAAGGCGCGCGAGGGTGAACAAGGACATACTATAGAGGATAAAGGAAATTCGAGATGAATAATTTATGTTGTACCAATGCCTGAAACTAGTTAATTGTAAGACTTGTAGTTGCGCTTTCTGAACTAAGCCAAACTTAATCCTCGAGCAAACTAATTTCAGACGAACGCACATATCGTGCATAGAGTTAAGTTCACGCTTACAAAATCACCACTACAGAGGATAAACCAGGCAGTTTAGTACTAAATAGACATATGTTGTGTTCAAGCGAGCCTGGCCCGGAGCTGCCTTTTTTCCTCCCTAAGATTGGCCAGCTCCTTCAGTACTATGTCGTGCTTCAGCTGTAGGTTCCAGCGCTCCGTCACGGATTGGAGAATTTTGTCCGTAGCCATAGGATTTTCCTTCAAGATCCCTTTCATGATCTCTGTCTGCTTCCTAGCCGAGGCGCAACCTTCACTGTGTAGCTTCGCCTAGTCGGCGTTTAACTCCTTCAGTTTCTGGCACTTCTCAGGAAGGACCGCGACTTCAGCGCATAGTTGGTCAAAAGCCAGTTTCTGGGAATTCCGCTTCCCCCTTTGAATTCCTATCTTGTCATTTAGCCAGGTCGCCAAGTCCTGGTCGATCTTTGGCCTCTTCCCCTGCAACAAAAATACATAGTATGGTTTGTTCAGTTCACCAGGACAAGCTGGTTAGTTTCCATAATTAACTGAATCGACTAGTGGCACTGTCATAATTTCAAGGAAGAAGCAATCTAGGACTAATCAACATTTTATCAGCAGTTTAGTGTGTTGTGGGTTCTTCCCAATATCACCAAATAGTAGTGGGAGAGTGGCAAACTCATAATGCAGAAACTCATGTCTAGATACATAATGGAAAGAGAACATGGTGTCCATTCATGAACATGCACACCAACACATGTCCAAATAGATAAGGAGTTGCCCTAGGATTCTTATTGCACCCTATAATGGGAAGCAGACATGGGCATTGCTCCCTGAACCCTAAACATTACAAAAGGAGAGGAGGACGAACTGGTATTCGTGTCCCCGCTAACAGGAATCAGACTTGGGCATTGCTCCGATATGCCTCTAGACATGCCCTTAGCTCCTCGTTCTCTTTCCGAACACCCTCGAGTGCGGTGATCACTCTGCTCATGTCCGCTTTCATCTCCTTGACTGCATCTAGGCAACGGTTCCTGTCATGGTAGGCTCGGATAGTAGCCTTGGTTTCCTCGACGCGTCCTCTGAGTGCCTCGTTGACTTTGTCCTGCAGGACAATGCACCTTTCCACGAGATTCTTCTTCTCCTCCATGAGCTCGTTGATTATCTTGATGGCCTGTTCTTGCCTGATGAAGTTACGGTCGAGCACTTTCTGCAGCCTAACGACGTCACATGCAAAATCTAGCGAGATGTCCTTCTGCATAGATAATTGCTTGCGTAGGCTCTCATTAGCTTGGGTGAGGGAGCGTGCAAGCTCATGTTGGTTGGCAATCTTGGAACTAATCGCGGCCACCTTCTCACGGTACTCGGCCTTCGATCTCTACATCATTCATGTTAATTGAAATAGTAATTCTACAATTACACTCCAGGTCCCAGGTGAATTCTAATACAGATCAAAAAAAAATCCCTGTTGAATCTATTGGCCGCAGTGTTAAAAAATGGACATGGAGATCTATTCATGACCACGATAAACTAATCCTAATCACAAAAAATCCATAGTAAATCTATGAACAACGGTATTAAGGAAAGACCAAGAGATCCAGTCATATTCATGAAAACTAATACAACTCGCAAAAGAAGAAGAAAAACCAATGCGGGGCGGGCAACATCTAAGAAATCCACATCATAACTCGGAGAAATAACAGCGTGTAGATTTGCTACCTCGTCGAGACATGGAACGGGGCCGAACGGGTCCTGCAACGCCTCCGTCATGGTGGATTCGGGCTCCACGGCCGACTTGTAATACGTATAAGAGGAAGAGCCAGAAGAAGAAGAAAAACAAGAAGAAGCTGATTAAGATCTTGATGGAGAGGGAGATGGAGAAGAATTAGAGTAAGGAGACTGTACCGAGAGGAGCCCTCGCCTGCTAGAACATTTGGTGCCATTGTCGGGGGAGATTGGGCCTCTATGAGAGGGTGGGCTTGAGCGACTGGTAGAGCAAGAAGTGCCTCGCGGCGATTTCTCTCCCATTTCTCCGCGAGGATCGTCGACCGGCCTCTCCCCCTCCTCAGTGGAGACATGGCTTGCAGGGTGAGCGTGGCGGCGGCAGGAGGAAGGAGATAGTGATTATTAGTGTGGGAGAAGAGTAAGAGTACAGGTCGTGGTCCAGTAGTACTAGTACTATTATACAAGACCACCGTGTACGGTCTACCTTCTCAAAGAAGCCAGGGAGGCAGGGGTAGGGAATCGATGCGACTTGTCTTTATTGCGATGGACACTTCAATCGTCTTTGGCGCCGCCCAAAATCCAGTATATAATAAGGGGAGTGCGAGCCGGGTGGTCGTCACGGGAATCGGCGCGCACATCCCGCGTGCGTGTGTCATGTGTTGATGGGGCAATGACGCGTGCAACTGCTGCACGATCACGTCGGCACGTCCAACTCCGTCGAACTCCACGTGACAGGCACGCATGGGATATTTACGAGTCTAGAATACACTGTGCCACTTTTGTTGTGATCAAATTATGTTCAATACGCGAGATATTACTTATTTTTTTGATAATCGACAAATGCATGCGTGGACACGACGCACGAAACCGCTGCTCGTCCTTGATCAGATCGGCACCCCACTCTGTGTACCCGCCATCGACCATTCGGAGCAACTACCTCGAGCACGATGCCCCCTCGCCGTGGCAATGGCAGGTCCAAGCCGTCCACTGACCGTCCTGCGTCCCTGGCTCTTCGTTGCATCATCCGTGCTCGCGAGTCGCCTGCTGAGGCAGCACGCCGTGTCCCACCACTCCAGGATCCATCGACATCGGCACTCGAGGACACCGCGACATCGAAGCTCGTATCGGCCACGCAGGAGGAGCGCGGGGTACCTGCAGCGTCAGACGAGCGCAAATTAGTAGCCAGGACAGGGGCACGTGTTGCATCGGTGAGTATGAACAAGAAGAGGAACGAGAAGAAGACCAGGAAGAAGAGAGGAGATAGCTATTTGGACGATGTTGGGTCCGCAGCATAGAAAACAAAAAATTTCCTACGGTGTGAACTACACGCCAAGATCTATCTACTAGGTACAGAGCAACGGGTGGACATACATCAAACGAGAACTTACCCTCGTAGACAACGAGCTTTGTTAACGAGTAGGAACTCATGGTTGATGTAGTCGTAAACTTGCCGATCTCAATATCGTGAGGAAGTCCGGGCGCCGCAACTTAGCAGCGCATCCGCACTCGCACACACGTTCAAGCCACCGGACAACCTCCACCTCCTCGCTCCAGCGATCCAGCGGAAGCAGCAACTCATTCCAGATGAAGTGCCACCGGGAACATGTATCTCGCTAATCCGAGACCATGGGGGAATAATTCTAGAGGGGGAGAGAGATCCTTCACAAGGAGGTGTGAGGATGAAGGAGGGAATGGGTGGCCTTTTATAGGAGGAGGGGGGGTGCCCCCTCTCTCCATGGTCGGCGCATCGGGGGTGAACCCTCACCTCCCCCATTCATGTGGTGGTAACCCCTCCACATTAAAATGCCTCTTCACATTCTATTTTAAAGTCTCCACATTAAATGCATCAAATTTCTCCAAATTTAATGCTCTCTCACTTAATAAAACTCTTTTTATTAAATTTATTCAGAATTTTGTTAATTACTTTAATTAACAAACATTCACATATAGCCCCTTGCAATATTTCAATATCGCATGCAGAACCACCTTCTGCAATTTCACCCGAAACAATTTCCGGTTTCTATTGAAACAATTCCTGCGCTTTGCAATTCTTTCGTCTGAAACATATGTGCTCCAAAATGGTGTCCGGTAAATCTTAAGTGTGCCACCCTACGGTTCGCGAATAATGCAGACATGATCGTGACCCTTCTCCGATCAATAATTAGCAGCGGGACCTGGAGATCCGTATTGACTCCTACACATTCAACGATGACTTCTGTGATCGTGAGAACCTTTAATGCTTGTAACTAAATCCCTTTGTCTCTCGATATATTACATGTCCGAGATTCGATCATCGGTATCTCCATACCTAGTTTGATCTCGTTACCGACATGCACTCTTTTCTGGTTCCCGTGATATAACATTCTAGTGATCATATCACTTGCTTGCAAGCTATCTCAATGTGATATCACCGAGAGGGCCCAGAGTATATCTATCTATCATCTGGATTGACAAATTCCACTCTTGATCCATGAGCCTCAACATAACACCTTCGTAGTACTGAACCCATCTTTATAGTCACCCTGTTATGGTGTGACGTTTGATGTTATCAAGATACTCTTCCGGTGTTAGCAATTAACATGATCGCATGGTCTAAGGATAAAGATTACTTCGTATGATGTTATAGCAATATAAACATAATGACTTGATCGTAATGCTATACTTCGGATGAATGTTCATCACATCATTCCACCAATGGTGTGACCTTGTTATTAACAACATCCAATGTCCATGATCAGGAAACCTTGATCATCTTGTTAATCAACAAGCTAGTCTATAAGAGAGGCATAACTAGGAACCCTTTTTGTTTATTAAACACACATGTATTGATGTTTCCGATCAATACAATTCTAGCATGTAAAATAAACATCTATCATATATAAGGAATATGTAATAACAACTTTATTATTGCCTCGCAGGGCATATTTCCTTCAGACTAGTCTGACTCGGCCAACGAGGAGGCGTTCATCGATTAGTTGGAGGCAGAAGCGGAGGAGAGTGGTGTGGACCCGTGGGACTACGAAGAGGAGGAGGAGGACTCCGACGAGGAGATAGCGTGCTTATTCGAGGAAGGGGCGGTGTCGAGTCGTCAGAGGAGGGCACCGACGACGGCGATGGCGGGGACCATGGCGTTGAAGAAGACGAGGACGGACCGGAAGACAAAGACGATGGCTTCTTCGAAATATGATCATTTTTTATTTATTTTAGTTAGATAGATGGATTTTCACTTGTTTATGGGGGTAAAGTATCGGTGGCACGGATAGAGAGGTGGCACGGATGACCATGGATAAAAAAAGTGGAGAAGGGATGGTTATCCTGCCCGTTGGATCACAAGGGATCAACGGTTGGTGGAGACGATCCGCGTGACATCTGTGTCAGCTAATCAGGGCATAGCACCCAGAGTGAGCACATGTTTGGGATATCCACACGTTTGGGTTTTTGTGAGATTTCTGATAGAGAGAGAGGGAAAATCTCTTTTCACAATCCGCCTATGGATCCACCAGTACCATTCAAATGTCATTGCATTTGTGCTCTTTTCATAATCCACCTATGGATCCACCAGTGTCATTGCATGTGTGTTCTTTTTACTAACAAGAACTAGAGTTATTGCTTGTGTGTTTTATTCACATGCCACATATGGATCCACCAGTGTCATTGCAAGTGTGCTCTTTTCAAATCCACCTATCGATCCACTAGTGTCATTGCAGGTGTGTTCTTTTCACTAACAACAACTAGAGTCATTGCATGTGTGCTCTTTTCACAATCCACATATGGATCCACCAGTGTCATTGCATGTGTGTTCTTTTTACTAACAACAACCAAAGTCATTGAAATGTGTGTTATTTTCACATACCACCTATGGATCCACTAGTGTCATTGCATGTGTGTTCTTTTTACTAACAACAACAAGAGTCATTTCATGGTTGTTCTTCTCACATACCACCTATGGATCCACCAGTGTCATTGCATGTGTGTTCTCTTCACAATCCACACATGGATCCACCAGTGTCATTGCATGTGTGTTATTTTTAGTAACAACAACGAGTGTCATTGCATGTGTGTTCTTTTTACTAACAACAACCAGTGTCATTGAAATGTGTGTTATTTTTACTAACAACAACCAGAGTCATTTCATGGTTGTTCTTCTCACATACCAACTATGGATCCACCAGTGTCATTGCATGTGTGTTCTCTTCACAATCCACACATGGATCCACCAGTGTCATTGCATGTGTGTTCTTTTAGTAACAACAACTAGTGTCATTGCATGTGTGTCACACATGGATCCACCAGTGTCATTGCATGTGTGTTCTCTTCACAATCCACACATGGATCCACCAGTGTCATTGCATGTGTGTTCTTTTTAGTAACAACAACCAGTGTCATTGCATGTGTGTTCTTTTTTTACTAACAACAACTAGAGTCATTGAAATGTGTGCTCTTTTTAGTAACAACAACCAGAGTCATTGAAATGTGTGTTCTTCTCACATACCACCTATGGATCCACCAGTGTCATTGCATGTGTGTTCATTTCATAATCCACCTATGGATTCACCAGTGTCATTGCATGTGTTTTCATTTCATAATCCACCTATGGATCCATCAGTGTCATTGAATGTGTGTTCTTTTCACTAACAAAAACTGGAGTGATTACATGTGTGTTCTTTTCACATACCACATATGTATCCACCAGTGTCATTGCATGTGTGCTCTTTTCACAATCCACCCATGGATCCAACAGTGTCATTGCATGTGTGTTCTTTTTAGTAACAAAAACCCGAGTCATCGAAATGTGTGTTCTCTTCAGAGACCACCTATTGATCCACCGGTGTTATTGAATGTGTGTTGTTTTCACAATCCACCCATGGATCCACCAGTGTCATTGCATGTGTGTTCTTTTTAGTAACAATAACCAGAGTCATTGAAATGTGTGTTTTTTTTCACATACCACCTATGGATCCACCAGTGTCATTGCATGTGTGTTCTTTTCACTAACGACAAACAGAGTCATTACATGTGTGTTCTTTTCACATACCACATATGAATGCACTAGTGTCATTGAAATGTGTGTTCTTTTTAGTAACAACAACCAGACTCATTGAAATCTGTGTTCTTTTCACATACCACATATGGATCCACCAGTGTCATTGCATGTGTCTTCTTTTTAGTAACAATAACCAGTGTAATTGCATGTGTGTTCTTTTTACTAATAACAACCAGCGTCATTCAAATGTGTGTTCTTTTCACATACCACCTATGGATCCACCAGTGTCATTGCATGTGTGTTGTTTTTACTAACAACAACCAGAGTCATTTCATTGTTATACTTCTCACATACCACCTATGGATCCACTAGTGTCATTGCATGTGTGTTCTCTTCACAATCCACACATGGATCCACCAGTGTCATTGCATGTGTGTTATTTTTTGTAACAACAACCAGTGTCATTGCATGTGTGTTCTCTTCAGAGACCACACATGGATCCACCAGTGTCATTGCATGTGTGTTCTTTTTACTAACAACAACCAGAGTCATTGAAATGTGTTCTCTCTTCAGAGACCACACATGGATCCACAGGTGTCATTGAATGTATGTTCTTTTCACTAACAACAACTGGAGTCATTGCATGTGTGTTCTTTTCACATACCACATATGGATCCACCAGTGTCATCGCATGTGTGCTCTTTTCACAATCCACCCATGGATCCACCAATGTCATTCCATGTGTGTTCTTTTTAGTAACAACAACCAGAGTCATTGAAATGTGTGTTCTTCTCACATACCACCTATGGATCCACCAGTGTCATTGCATGTGTGTTCATTTCATAATCCACCTATGGATCCACCAGTGTCATTGCATGTATGTTCTTTTCAATAACAAAAACTGGAGTCATTGCATGTGTGTTCTTTTCGCATACCACGTATGGATCCACCAGTGTCATTGCCTGTGTGCGCTTTTCACAATCCACCCATGGATCCACCAGTGTCATTGCATGTGTGTTCTTTTTAGTAACAAAACCAGAGTCATTGAAATGTGTGTTGTTTTCACATACCACCTATGGATCCACCAGTGTCATTGCATGTGTGTTGTTTTCACTAACAACAACCAGAGTCATTGCATGTGTGTTCTTTTCACATACCACATATGGATCCACCAGTGCCATTGAAATGTGTGTTCTCTACAGAGACCACACGTGGATCCACTGTCGTCGGATTGAGGACAAGTACGCCATGAGGGGGTCCTCGAGATGTGCGGAAGAGAGGGTGTGAGACGTACAGTATTCCGGGACGGTGAGCACACAAGTTTACCCAGGTTCGAATCCATCGGCTTTGGACGAATCCTACTCCTGCTAGCAATCCAGTAATACGGCAGAGCCGGAATATGGGTTACAAGGGTATCGTCTGTGCGAGTTGAGGTTGTAAATTATCTGGTGCGCTAAAGGCTCTCCCTAGGGCGGCTTATATAGATATCTGGCCTAGGGTTTACAGGAGAGATCAATCCGTCTACGACTAAGAGTTGGTTACAGAGTACATCTTGAACTACAAGTAACATTATGGGCCTAAGTCGGTAAGTCTTCTGGGACTTCTCGTAGCCGGATTGGACTCCATTTTCTCTCCCTACCTGGGCCGCCCGTGAAGCAAAGCTCTAACCCGAAGTGGGCCACCCTGGTCAGTGAGGAACTTTGAGGATACCCGGAAATTATATCCCCGACAACAGCCCCCGGAGGCCTCCAAGATCCAAAGTCGGATTTCATCATCGTCTAGCTTGATCTTCGGCTTGCAGAATCTTGAAGGGTTCCTGAAACTTCACAACAAAAAATACGATCCGGGTCTTAAAAGTAAGTCGGACCTGTCAATTGGTTACTCGGATTTCCCAGCTCGCTTTTAAACTAAGCCGGAACTTGGTCTCTAACGCCACCTGACACAAGCATGGTCAAGTCACGTCATCTGACAGACGTTCCGTCAGCAAGACCATTGGTGCGTCCGCGGTTCGCGGAACCGAGGCGCCGTTTCAACGCGTGCGTGGAGATCGAGGCGACGCAATCATCGCGCGGGCCCTTCCCAGTTCTTTCCACGACGCGTGGCGGTTACACTGTAGTGTTTGCACGAATCTTGGCGCAGGTAGGTGGATATAAGGGGTTCAGATTCCTTCTTCTCCTTTTCCACCAGTCCCTTCCCGTTCCATTCCTTCCAATCTTCCAGCGCACACAGAGCCTCCTCGCCCTTTCCTCCACAGAGCTCCCTAGCGCCGCCCCTTTTAGGTCACTTTCTCACTGGAGAAACAATGGCTTCATCGTCTTCTTCCTCTGGCTTGGCTTGGCGGCGGCGGCGGCGAAAGCGGAAGCTGCAGCAGAGAAGGAGAGCTACAAGGGAATCTGGATCCCCTGTGCCCTTGACGAAGATGACCTCAAGAACGTGGAGAAGGAGGGGCTCCTCGCCGCCGACAACTAGAGGACCGGCTCCGAAGAAACCGTCCCCAATCCGCGCGAGGGCGAACGAGTCCACTTCGGCACCCATCTGGACCGAGGTCTGTCTTTTCCTCCCTCCAAGTTCTTCTCCGAGGTGATAGATCACTATGGAGTTCAACTCCACAATCGTCCTCCCAATTCTCTTCTAGAAATGAGCGCACATGCTGCGCTTTGCGAGGGCTTTCTCGGCATTAGGCCGAGTTTGCTTCTCTTCCGGTTTTACTTCCATTTCGGAGGAATTCCATTACTGCCGGTGTTCCTTACATCACCGGTACTATTAGTTTTTCTCTTAGACAAGACCGGGCATATCCCAAAATTTCTGCCAGTGACT
This sequence comes from Avena eriantha, assembly GCA_910589775.1. Classification (NCBI taxonomy): domain Eukaryota; kingdom Viridiplantae; phylum Streptophyta; class Magnoliopsida; order Poales; family Poaceae; genus Avena; species Avena eriantha. The sequence continues at coordinate 131,624 of CAJUXJ010001795.1, forward strand.
CGGTCAAACAATGGCCAGCCATTTTTTTCCACCATAGGGATATTCCGTCTCCCGGCAAAGCTACTGCTTTGCCGGCTTTTGTCGACGGAGCTGCCATGGCCCAGCCTTCCTGGGACGAGGCTGCTCCGGCTCTCACCGAAGATCTGATCCTCGCTAAGAGGCGGATCGAATATCTTATCAAGCACAAGGGTCTGAAGGGATCTGACTTGGTCCAGTGCTGGGTCTCTTTTCGGATCTAGCCACTTCAGTACCACGGGGATAGACTGATGCACTCCATGACGTCATCCAAAAGCGACTCCCTCCGCATCAGCCCCAAAGCCTACACCACTCAAGGCTATATAAGCCAAATCAAGTGGTTGATCAAGGAGCGGATCGAGAGGAGGATTCCGGAGGTTTCTCTGGACATGAACACTGCGGAAGACCCCGTGGTGCCGGTAAGCTTCTATCAGAACATCTTCTGCGTGTTTCACTTTTCGAGTTATATTGCAGTGCTGATTTACATTCTTGTTTTCAGCTTGCCGACCTCCCCGAGTCGGAGCTTGCCCCACTCAAAGGATACCCTCCTGAGTTTTCTCAGGAGACAGAAGTAGTACCATTGCCGGATCTTGCGCTCAAGAAGCATAACGCTCCGACAGTGGCAGTTGGTACAAAGGAGGTGCCAGTCGTGAAGAGGTAACATTTTGTCACAACTTTTCTGCCTTTAGTATTTACTCAAGTTTCTTTCCGAGATGTAATTTTTCCGACTTTACTACCTTCTCAGAGAAAAATCAATCATCAAGGGCAAGGGGAAGGGAACTTCTTCGAAGCCCTTGCACTAGACGAAGCTTACAATAGGTACCCTTGCTCTGGCTCCTCCTACTCCGGCCCCACAACCTTCTGCAACTCTGGCGATCATCCCTTCTCCGGTGATTGCAGAAGATCCGGCTCCTCAAGCAGAGTCTGTGATCCTTGGGTCGCACACTGACGTCACCACTAGTGCGTCAGCTCAAGATAATGGTGAACCCTCTTCGGGTAATGATCCCTCGGCTGAAGTCTTTGCCGACAACCTCCTCAGCAATCCGGGTCTTGCCAAATTTGGCCTGACCCGGAAATCTGCAGAGGAGATCCAGCGGCTAGCCAGGCAAGTCGTGGACAAAAGCCATCTATCCCCCAAAGAGGAAGCGCAAGAAGCAGAGGACGTCAAGGTCTCTGACCTTCTCGCTCAAGTCTGCCTTCCCGACGAGAGGATCCGGACTGGCGAGCTTCCAACAGCCCTAGTAATCCCACTTACTCTCGCCGAGAAGGTGGCAGCTGTAGTGAACGCGGGTTTAGACAAACTCACCCGCGAGCAATATGTAAGTCGGAATTCCAACTCTTGTTTTTACATTATGTTATATCATATCCTCTAGCCCCCAAGCATGAAGTAGGATATAAAATCCGAGTTTATGCTTTCATTAGGATGCCAAAGAATGAACTAGTGTAGCCCCCAAGGCTCGTGCTGATATTTAGCAAAAAATAATAGCCCGAGTCTTAAGTAGCCTTCTAACTTTGGGTATTCTAACTTATAGAAAGTATGTTCCTATAACCAGGAATTATTAACCAATGGCTGTGATAAGCGGAGAGAGATCAAAGATCTCCGGCTTAAAATGCTGAGCTCAAGGTAGCCAAGGATGAAGCCGAAGGTAAATATTCCGAGATTCAAACCTTGTCTCTTGCTTTTCAATGATGAATTTTTCTGAACTGTTGTTCTTTTTGACTTACAGCATTGGTGAAACAATCCATCGCTATGATTGAAGAGGCCGAGAACCTCAAGACCCTGGTGGTGGAGAACAAGGGACTTTGCCAAGAGCTGGAGAATCTCAAGGCGGATCATGAAAGGAGCATAGCTCAAGTCCTTGAATCCTCCTCCATGGCCACTGAGGAGCGCGATCGCAAGATCTCTGCTCAAGATCAAGCAATCTCGGACCTCAGAAATGAGCTTAGCAGAGAGAAGGACATCTCCCAGGCGCTCCGGGCTGTACTCTAGAGTCTCCGGGAGGAGAAGACCAAGGTTGACGACGTCATTTTCGGTATGTTCCATCTCTCTGACTTTTCATTTTCTTCGACTCTTACCAATGTCGGTTTTTTAAGTTTATTTTGTGTATAGGTCCTCTGAACTTGACGGACTCTTCCTCGTCCGAGCCCTGCACTCACCGGCTTACCCAAGTCGGTGATCTTCTTCATGACTACCGCTAGTCCCTTGAGGACATTGGCAAGTCTCTCAGGATTCCGGACATGCCAAGCATGTCGGACTTCCAGGTGCGGGAGAAGGCCAAGGAGATGCCGCAACTCGTTAAGGACTGGAACATGTCCTACGCGCGTACTGCTGCGCAGAACGCTCTCACCATGGTCATGAGCCACCATGGAAACATGGAGATATGGCAACTGACCAGAGGGTACTACAAGGGAGACGAAGACGGTCAGGAGCAAGATCTTGAAGCCATCATGCACTCTTGTGCCGGATACGAGTGCCACGTAGCTGATCTGACTAGCTACGAGATCCCCTTCTTCCCCCGCGTAGCTACTCCGCCACCTCCTCCAGAAGAAGCCGAAGAAGTTTCTGACGATGAACGGACCACCTCGGATCGGGACATCTTGGAACGATATCAAAGTGGAGTAGCCAGCGAGCCGGTAGATCCTTCATCTCCTCCTGCATCATAGATCACAAATTTATGTATTATTCTGTGAAAGAACATGATGCGTTTGTAAATATTAAGTACTATGACTTTTTGCTAGTGCTAAGTTTTTTATCTATTCATCACTTTTGTCCTTAGACTTATTTTTTGTGTGCCTGAAATGTTTTCAGAAGCACTTGAAATTGTTCGTCTCTACTTATCGTTTATCTGGCTTTCCGCCTCGTCCCTTTCGTGAGCCGGCTAAACCTTCAGCCGGAAACTTTGCCGAGCAACAGAGCTTCAATCGCTAAACCAGTTTAAACACGTAAACAAAGCCGGCTTCCAGTACCAACAATTCACTACTCGGAAAATACCCGCATCCGGCAATCAGACAAATAACCCAAGTAAAGACTAGAATTTTTAGAGTTATACCCGAAGGTAGCAGTTTTAGAATCGGAAATCTAAACCAGAACGAACATGAGCATAAAGTACTTTCAAGCATTCTAGGATTTCCGACTATGACATGATCATTAGGAAATAATATGGTAAAAACTTCTCAGAAAAACTTTGAGGCAACCAAAACTTTTATTTCTCACAGAACATGTACATATATATGATTACAAAGAAGGATAAACTAATAATAAAAGGGTTGTACTGAGCAATATTCCACGGTCTGTCTAACTCATCCGGATTTGTACTGCCTCCAGCTCTCTTTCTCTTCTTAGTAGCAGGTCTTTCTTTGACTGGCCTCATGTCAGTTAAGTAGTACGATCCATTGTGCAATACTCGACTAACTAAAAAGGGCCCTTTCCATACTGGGGAAAGTTTGTGCTTTTTTTGTTACACAAGCCGGAGAACCAAATCGCCTTTATTGAAAGACCTAGTTCGGACTCTCTGGCTATGATACTTGCGTAACTTCTGCTGATAGGCTATAGATCTCATTTCAGCAACGACGCGAACTTCTTCGACTAAGTCGAGATCATTTTGTCGAGAAATTTCGGCATCCTCTTCGATATACACGGCCACACTAGGAGAAGTATGAATTAAATCGCTAGGAAGGACTGCTTCTGCGCCATAGACCAAGAAGAAAGGTGTGTATCCCGTTGACCTGTTTGGAGTTGTTCGTAAACTCCAAATTACAAAGGGTAATTCCTCTGCCCAAGCCCCCGCAACACGTCTTAGTGGTGCTTCGAGTCTTGGTTTCAAGCCCTGTAGAATTAAACCATTTGCTCTTTCGAATTGTCCGTTAGCCTGTGGATGTGCGACTGACGCAATGTCAAGCCGGATATTTTGCTCGTCGCAGAATTCAGCCAATTCTCCCATGGAAAAGTTACTCCCGTTGTCCGTGATAATGCTATGCGGATAACCATACCGGATTATAACATTCTTGACAAATCTTTTGGCTATTGCTCCATCACAACTAGTGACAGGCTTAGCCTTGATCCACTTTGTGAATTTATCCACCATCACTAAGAGGTGAGTGAATCCACTTGGAGCTCGTTTAAAAGGTCCTACCATATCAAGCCCCCAGACCGCAAAAGGCCATGTTATAGGTATTGTTCGCAGCTGATCAACTGGAACATGAGCTTGCTTGGCGTACTTTTGGCAGCCTTTGCATGTCTTGACTAATAGTTCGGCATCTGCCTAAGCTGTAAGCCAGAAAAAATCCATGTCGAAAAGCTTTTGCCACTAAAGATTTGGCTGCAGCGTGGTGACCACACTCTCCTTCGTGGATTTCCCTTAGGATTTCCACTCCTTCTTCTGGAGATACATAGCGCTGAAAACCCCCAGAAACACTCCGTTTATGGAGCTCACCTTTAACAATAGTATAGGCTTTTGCTCGTCGGATAATCTGCCAGCTCAGCACCTCATCTTCGGGTAATTTGCCATCTACCAAATAATCAAGGTAGGGTTGAGTCCAGCTGGGAATTATAGCCAGAACTGCTTTCAAAGGTGAGTCGGATTTGGTTGGATATTCCGAAAGAACGCACTTTGTAAAGAACGCACAGGGCCTCCGATATGTGCCTTCGAAATTCCGAAAGAACGCACTTTGTAAATCATAACAGTTGTGGATGGTGTTCACCGGAAGTTCAGTGAGCCATGATCGTGCCATCTTCCGCAACATAAGTGGGAGATATCGGGTTGCGACCAGGCTGTTTCCGCCTTTAGCGATGCACCAAGCTTGGAAGAAACCCTGTAACTAGGTGTCTAGCCGAGCAATGCCGTCATAGGCTTGGATATGTCTTGAGATAGCGAATCCTTCCGAGAACTTTGTAGCTCTGATGTTTGGTCCAAAGCAATTTGGGCCCACGTATACGTCATCGTTTTCGTAGCGCCGAGCCTCTATGTTGGAGTTGATCCTGTGCCTTGCGTCGTTCGGGGATAGGGATCGTCCCGAATGTCGGCTGTGGCTGCGGTGCCTTGGAACGGGACTTCGGCTTCTACCACAACCTCCTCCGCCATGTCGTCCTCCTTGACCTCCTTGGGGGCCATTGTGATAACTGTGTGGTGGAGAGGGTGGTGCAGCTAGGTCGTTTCCGGCTGATCGCCGGCCTCCGTCCAGAGCGTCATTATTCCGGCTCCGGGGAGGTTCTTGACTACGACGAGCCCCCTGCCGGCTTGTGCCAGCGTGGTTTCCATCGTTCCTTCGTCCGTTGTTCCCACCATGGTGAGGCTCAGCCGGACGGTTTTCATGTCTAGGAGGTGGCATTCTCTGACGATCCTCCTCCCGACGCTTCTCTTTATTTTCTCCCTTTCGGGGAGGATTCTTCGGATTCAGTGCAGCGATCGCATCTTTCTCGGCTACTAGAGCGACGTCGCTCCAGTTATGTGTAGTCCTGCGATGCTATCCCGACGATCCGGTTCTTGAATAATTGTGTTCCCTCCGTTCGGACTGACGATATTGCGCCCAGACATAGTGGGATCTTATGTCAGCCCATGCCGGATCTGTGCGGCATTGGTCGGAATCCGAGACCAGCTTTTGACTTCCAGACAGGGCAACCTTCTGCTGCTCCAGTCCCTTGTTGAGTAGCTTGATACCCAAACGTATCTCCTCTGGTCCTGGATTAGCCGATAGAATTTCATGAGCTGCCACGGTATTTTGCACTAGTGTTGGGTATACCCAATCTCTGTTGCTATCCTTCCGTGGCTTCCCCATATCATCTCCAAATAGGACGGCACCGACACGTGGGAATTGATTGTCATCCATGTGACGCTTCTGTGTCTTCTGATGTAGACGAGACATGTACTCTTTGTTTGACATGCGCTTCTTCTCCACTTCGATGTTTTTGGCTTCATCGAGGAGTTGTTGATGTCGCACTTCTAAGGCCTGTGCCCTTTCGTCCAGCTCATCTGCAGTAAGTTCTGAAGCTGTAGGGATAGGTGTGGTTAATGCGGCATCGATGAGTTTACGCGCACCTTCTATGATCACGTGTCCATCCACCGATGCTTCTTTTTTCAGCTCGTCTGGGATAAGTGCTCCATCTGAGTCTTCCTCGTATTCCTCGGCAATCACCTCCTCTGTGAGAGGGTCTTTTGCCGGGGTCTTGTTCTTCGTGTTCTTCTTCTTTGCCTTCTTGGCAGCGCCGGTAGCAAAGACGGCTTTGGGTCCGTTTCCCGGAGTCAAGCTCTGATCGGTACTTTCAGACATCTGGACTTCGGGATTATCTCTGACGTCCATGTCATCCTGCACTTTGGGAGAGTGTTCCCCGGATCCTTCATTCATGGCTTCTCCTTCTTCTGCAGCTATTGGAGTTGTACTCCTCTTCATATTCCGTGGGGAACTTTCGGAAATCTTCCGACGTCATAGATTCATCCGAGGATGCAGGAACGTCGGTGTTTGTTCCAATTGCCTCCAGCACCGAATCGGTGTTTTCTCCAGCATCGGCAGAGCCGGATCCGGATCCAACATATCCGACGAAGTGCGATGCGTGCTTCCTGAGGTACCTGCGGCTTTCGAGATCAGCCATATCGAAACTTTTAATGGTCTCGAGGATTGCATCTGCGCTTGCACCTTGCTGTATCATACGTCGTAATGTGTACCTGAGGAAAGGTCTGTGTGTCCCGGCATGATCAGAGCCACAATCAGTGTCGTTGATATGCTCCTCCTGGATTTCGACTTCCACGGGTGGGTCGATCTGGGATCCGGCTTCTCCAGGGAGATCCACTCCAGATTCGACTTGGACCATGAGGTCTGCTTCAGGCTTAGATTTCTCCACTATCTCCGCAACTAGTGCAGGCTGGGTGGGATTAGGGTTTTATGAGACCCGGAACTCACAGAAGGGGACACAGAAGATTCTTCTGCCTCTATCATCACCGCTGGGGTGGGTTGGGCAGGTTCAGCGAAACCGATGTAAACATTGATGTCGCCAAAAGACATGATTGTGTAGGCAGTCACGGCCTCCCTAGCCGGAATCCAAGTCTCATCGAGAACGATGAGAGGGACGTCGTTGGCATAGAATATGCGACCGATGGTGATGGTTTCGCCGATTCCGATTCTTGTAGATTCCGCTCGAAACAAAGATCTGAAGCTCACTTGCCCCACGGTGGGCGCCAACTGTCGTCGGATTGAGGACAAGTACGCCATGAGGGGGTCCTCGAGGCGTGTGGAAGAGAGGGGTGTGAGACGTACGGTATTCCGGGACGGTGAGCACACAAGTTTACCCAGGTTCGAATCCGCCGGCTTTGGACGAATCCTACTCCTGCTAGCAATCCAGTAATACGGCAGAGCTGGAATATGGGTTACAAGGGTATCGCCTATGCGAGTTGAGGTTGTAGATTATCTGGTGCCCTAAAGGCTCTCCCTAGGGTGGCTTATATAGATATCCGGCCTAGGGTTTACAGGAGAGATCAATCCGGCTATGACTAAGAGTTGGTTATAGAGTACATCTTGAACTACAAGTAACATTATGGGCCTAAGTCGGTAAGTCTTCTAGGCCTTCCATAGCC